>CM077182.1:27698117-27760617 GCA_039654105.1 Coreius guichenoti
CAAGTAAACACTTTTCCTGTTTCTAAAACCTTTGAAACGTATGTTCATGTGCTTTCCAAAGTCAGGCTTTATAACCAATAAGGGCTTTCTTTTCAGGGGCTGTAGCTCAGTGGTGGAGTGCATGCTTTGCATGTATGATGTCCTGGGTTCAATCCCCAGCATCTCCAAGCAATGTGGAACTTTCCACTAACCTCGTTTCCTGTTTCTTAAACCTTTGTCCCTCATGTGCATATATTCCAGTAATGACATTTATTACCTGCAAATTTTGAATAAAAGGCACATGTAAATACACAGCAGTAAACATTTATCAGCCCATCAGAGGATGTAGCTCAGTGGTAGAGCACATGCTTCAAATCCCATCAGGGGATGTAGCTCAGTGGTAGAGCGCATGCTTCGCATGTATGAGGTCCTGGGTTCAATCCCCAGCATCTCCAAGCAGTGTGGTACTTTCAAGTGAACACTTTTCCTGTTTATAAAATGTCTGAAACATATGTGCACCTATTCCAGTGTCACCCTTTATCACCAATATAGCTCAAAGAAAAAGCACATGTATCTACACAAGATGAAAATAATAACTACATCAGGGGATGTAGCTCAGTGGTAGAGCACATACTTCAGATCCCATCGGGGATGTAGCTCAGTGGTAGAGCACATACTTCAGATCCCATCGGGGATGTAGCTCAGTGGTAGAGCGCATGCTTTGCATGTATGAGGCCCTGGGTTCAATCCCCAGCATCTCCAAGCAGTTTGGTACTTTCAAGTGAACACTGTTCCTGTTTCTAAAATATCTGAAACATGTGTGCATCTATTCCGATATCACCAAAATAGCTCAAATAAAAGGCACATGTATCTACACAAGATGAAAATAATGACTACATCAGGGGATGTAGCTCAGTGGTAGAGTGCATGCTTTGCATGTATGAGGTCCTGGGTTCAATCCTCAGCATCTCCAAGCAATTTGATACTTTCAAGTAAATACTTATCCTGTTTCTAAGACCTCTGAAACTTATGTACATGTCCTTTCCAATGTCAGGCTTTATAAATAGTAAGGGCTGCCTTTTTTGAGGTCCTGGGTTCAATCCCCAGCATTTCCAAGCATGTTGGTACTTTCAAGTAAACACTGTTCCTGTTTCTAAAATATCTGAAACATATGTGCATCTATTCCAATATCACCAAAATAGCTCAAATAAAAGGCACATGTATCTACACAAGATGAAAATAATGACTACATCAGGGGACGTAGCTCAGTGGTAGAGCACATGCTTCAGATCCCATCGGGGATGTAGCTCAGTTGTGCAGTGCATGCTTTGCATGTATGATGTCCTGGGTTCAATCCCCAGCATTTCCAAGCATTTTGGTACTTTCAAGTAAACACTGAAAGATGAAAATAAGATGAAAAATATGAAAACTCAAACAAGAGTTTGTCCATGTCCCTTGAATGGTTGTCCACCCTGTCATATTGGGGAATCCGCCCCTTTAAGAAAAGGCCATCCCCTTTAGTGACATCAGGACAACAGATTTTTTGTCTCTTCAGTGGCAGGAATTTCAATGGCTGAGGTGAGTAAGTTGGTGACTTTTCAATTGACACATTTTCTCTGTATGAGTTTGCTTACTTGTTTTGCTAAAGCTTAACTCGTCCACCCTGTCGGCATTAAATATGTTTAATAAGCTGTGGTGATTGTTTGCAGGGGCGGATGGTTACAATTTCGGTTAAAAAAAAATTTTTTTTGAGGTTCAGGTTCTCTGTAATGGTCTGATTGAACTCCAGTATTACAAGCCATTGTAAACTATCATCAAACACCAAGTACAGTGGAAGAATGCTATGGATTGACTTTACACCGAGACTGCAGAAAGCGATGGGCTCCAGGACTCCAGGACTCCTGCAGCTTCAGTTCTAGTGTTCTGACTGTGACATCACAACAGAGAGATTAGCACTGTTGAACATTCTAATGGAATGCTGGAGGAATGTGGGCTGCACTACTGCAAATGCTCAAGAGTCTGTGACTGGATCATTATTGCAGTGATTATTATTATGGTATATGCTCTTCTAACACTAACTGATGGAGTGTGTAGCTTTTCATTTCTTCAACAACCATGTAGGAAGACACATCATGATGACCATGTCAAGATTCATCAGGCTCAAACTGTGAAAGAATGGTTGGGACTGAACTTTAACTTTAATATATGTATATGTATTACTCAAATACTTGACAAATGCGTTCACAACCATGCAGCTATGTTATTGAACTTTAATGCATAAAGTAATACTTCCTTTCCATTCAACTTTTGGCCCTCAACAATAGAATAATAACAAACATATATATATAAAAAAATAAAGTTTTTAACACCTTTTACATGACACAGTTTCTTTTCATGGCCATAGGTTAAAATAAAATAATAAATCAGTTGGTCATCTTTGCAGGTCATGCATTCTCCTTCACACGGATCCAGACCGAGATGAAAACAGGAATTTTCTCTCCAAATCATCTGTGAATTTACATTTGTGTTTGGGCATTTTTTACGCTGTTCAGGAACCATGTGTCACTGTTTATGAGCGAGCTGCTGCTCTGTCTCTTGACTGTTGCCGTGGTGCTGACGGTAATTATTGAGATGCAGTTTGACCAATGTTTGCGTACATGACCGACCAATGGTGGCGTGCGAGAATGAAGGACCTAAAGAGAACGGTCAAAGCAATGGAAAAGTGCACAGAATGAATGGCGACCGTAGAAAGCAAAAGCCGAATCCCAGACATTTTGGGTGATTTAGAAATCCCATCCGGACGCATATTTTTTAGGTCCAAAAAGAGGAGGTATGGTCACCCTATTTAGGCGCCACAAGCCAAAAGAGAACGCGCACAGACAGCGCTCCAGAATCGAGTTCTCTTTCACACTTGAACGAACAGCACAGAGATAATTGACAGTTTTGTCTAGTATTCTTATAAGAACAGACTTAAATGAGTTAAATGTCTTAAATGAACTTAAAAATGTTCGGCAGCGGCAGATCTTAAAGTGACAGCAGCCCAATAAACCAGATGCTGTGATACTGTCATTAATGTTAATCAAACAACAAAGGTAACAGAGAAAAATTGTAGCTTTAATAAGGATTAATCCATATTTAATTTATAATTTACGCAGTTCAGACTGTCAAGTGTTTGATCATTTTATTAAATTTCTGTATATTAATTATATATGAAGTCCACAGGTAAATATGACACTTATTATAATGGGTGTATGTAAAGATTGTTTTAAGTTCACTTAAATTAAAAGTTGTTATTTTAAAACTTAAAAAACGTTGAAATTGATATAGCTTTTAATTACACTGTAATGTTGATTTTTTTTTATTTTTTTTTTAAATCAGTTACATAGAGACACTAGTATCAGTTTTAGTATCAGTGATACTGGCCTTCATTCATAAAAAAAAATACACTCACCTAAAGGATTATTGGGGACAACTGTTCAATTTCTCATTAATGCAATTATCTAATCAACCAATCACATGGCAGTTGCTTCAATGCATTTAGGGGTGTGGTCCTGGTCAAGACAATCTCCTGAACTCCAAACTGAATGTCAGAATGGGAAAGAAAGGTGATTTAAGCAATTTTGAGCGTGGCATGGTTGTTGGTGCCAGACGGGCCGGTCTGAGTATTTCACAATCTGCTCAGTTACTGGGATTTTCACGCACAACCATTTCTAGAGTTTACA
Source organism: Coreius guichenoti (assembly GCA_039654105.1). NCBI lineage: Eukaryota > Metazoa > Chordata > Actinopteri > Cypriniformes > Gobionidae > Coreius > Coreius guichenoti. The sequence continues at coordinate 27,701,819 of CM077182.1, forward strand.
AAGAATGGTGTGAAAAGGGAAAAACATCCAGTATGCGGCAGTCCTGTGGGCGAAAAGGCCTTGTTGATGCTAGAGGTCAGAGGAGAATGGGCCGACTGATTCAAGCTGATAGAAGAGCAACTTTGACTGAAATAACCACTCGTTACAACCGAGGTATGCAGCAAAGCATTTGTGAAGCCACAACATGCACAACCTTGAGGCGGATGGGCTACAACAGCAGAAGACCCCACCGGGTACCACTCATCTCCACTAAAAATAGGAAAAAGAGGCTACAATTTGCACGAGCTCACCAAAATTAGACAGTTGAAGACTGGAAAAATGTTGCCTGGTCTGATGAGTCTCGATTTCTGTTGAGACATTCAGATGGTAGAGTCAGAATTTGGCGTAAACAGAATGAGAACATGGATCCATCATGCCTTGTTACCACTGTGCAGGCTGGTGGTGGTGGTGTAATGGTGTGGGGGATGTTTTCTTGGCACACTTTAGGCCCCTTAGTGCCAATTGGGCATCGTTTAAATGCCACGGCCTACCTGAGCATTGTTTCTGACCATGTCCATCCCTTTATGACCACCATGTACCCATCCTCTGATGGCTACTTCCAGCAGGATAATGCACCATGTCACAAAGCTCGAATCATTTCAAATTGGTTTCTTGAACATGACAATGAGTTCACTGTACTAAAATGGCCCCCACAGTCACCAGATCTCAACCCAATAGAGCATCTTTGGGATGTGGTGGAACGGGAGCTTCGTGCCCTGGATGTGCATCCCACAAATCTCCATCAACTGCAAGATGCTATCCTATCAATATGGGCCAACATTTCTAAAGAATGCTTTCAGCACCTTGTTGAATCAATGCCACGTAGAATTAAGGCAGTTCTGAAGGCGAAAGGGGGTCAAACACAGTATTAGTATGGTGTTCCTAATAATCCTTTAGGTGAGTGTATGTTTCAAATATACTGTCTTTAAGTTGTTTCTACATTAATTTGTCGAGTAACTGTAAAATTATTTCAATATAAACGTACTACAAACTCCAATGTTTATTACAGAAAAAATGTGTGATTAATTAGTTGATTTTTTTAAATCAAATGACAGCCCTAATACATTTATTTCTTTTGTAACTATATTTTTTGTTCTGAATTGCATGCAAGTTTGTCATAATAAATCAGACAAAAATACTTAAGTCCCCTTCCATTGCACAAATTGGTAACGCTCAATCCCTTCTGATTTCTGAGAGACACACGGAGAGGCAACAGCAACGTGGCTAATTGATTTGCTCTCAGTTCATTCGGTGTTTACACTCATTCACTTCACACACTCATTATTGGTTTGTGTATCATATAATGCTTTCGCCTGGTTCACCTGTCATCCAGCAAACACGAGGAGGATTGACTACGTCAGCCACAGCCCAAAATTATTCTATATTAGTGTTTGAAGCCATTATCCGTGCCTTTCGGAATAAGGATTAGGATTCGGGCACACCCCTAGTCACTAGACTATTGATTATAGTATTTAGATGGCCGCTCCAATGCTTGCTCTCTCTAAAAGTATGTTGTTTAGTCCCCATAGATCCGTATACTCTTGAATAAAACAACATTATCTCTCGTCAGACCTACTACAGCTGACCAATATTACTTTGTCTGATGGTAGCTTTGGTTTGGTCATGCCATGGTTTCCCATGTACACTACTATCTAGAGTAACATTACAATAAACAGAGGTAAGGCTCACCCCATTTAGGATGGTCAATCAACATTCAGTTGTCCTAAACAGAAGTTTCCTTTTTAGCGTTTACAGTCCAAGTACACTTGAATCAGTGCCAAGCGATCGCCGAAGCTCTAAAATCTCAGTTGGCGTGCCCTATGCTCCACTCAAAACTGGACTTTAGGCCGTTACTAACCTGAATGCAGACAATGGATAGACAATGGATCAGAGATGCTTTTAGAAATATTGCATTCTTAGATGATTGGACTGTGTCCAGTGCAATGGAATGGACGAGAGATGATGGAGGAATTGTGGTGTTTTCATATGCACGGTGAGTTAACTGATTTATATACATTCATTATGTTGATGTTGTTTATATATTTTGAAATATATAAAAAAAAATGTTTGATGAATGTAACTAATTCTGTTAAACAATTTTTGGAGTAGATGACAGAGATGGAAGCAAAAAATATTAAAATGTGCCAGGAAATTCTGCAAAATGAACAGATGGGATACCTTTGACTTTACCATGCCTTGTGCATGGTGAAAAATCTGCAATCTGAATCAGGCTATTAATTAATTATATACATTGTGTGTTCTGAGATTGTATAAGCACCGAACGGAACGGACCAATTATCTGCACAACATGACTGAAGCCCGGTTTATTTAATTGTGCATGCATGGCACGCAAACAACTCCAAAAGTGCGATGAGATTTGTGCAAGCCGTTCCTATCGCGATGCTGAGAAAACATTATCATAAAATAAGCATTTTAAACTACTCATGACCACCTTTACTAGAATTCACATTCTATTGTATTTATTATGGTAAATGTTGACTAATATTGACTATTAATTTATAATAGATTATCAGTTAAGGGAATAGATTTTTCACTAAAGATTTATATTAGGCTACAACTGTGGCAAATGTCCCCGTATAGAAAGATAAGCAAACCTGTGTGTTTGTACCTATTTAACCATATTTTGGGCACACATTTGTACTCAGAAGTGAGCTAAATCTGGCAAAACCTCATTTTGGGGACCTCCTCACTTGTAAAAATGGTAGAACAATAAAGTAAATGAAGATTTACTGTTTTAGTTTTTAGTTGTGTATAAAAACAATATGGAGCGTCCCCTTTTAGAAAGCTAAATAAATGTGTGTGTATGTGTGTGTGTGTATATATGTCAGCCAAAAGAAAGGTATAAATAACTGACAAGTTAATCAAAGTAAAAATTTTATGATTTATTCATTTATTTATTTAAATGATAATTTCCCTGCAACCAGTGGAAATGCTTCTCCATCGGTGCGCGTATTATTCATCTCAGAACTTCAAAGCAGACGCTTGAGGTAAATTATCTGGAAAGATTTACTGTGATTTTGACTGAAAATCTGAATAGAAACCGTTGCTTTAACGGATGCCATAACAGAAACTTATATCGAGTGAAAACAGTAACTGATCCAGAAAGTCAAGTCACCTTTATTTCTATAGCGCTTTATACAATGCAGATTGTTTCAAAGCACATGCTTCACAGTGTTAAACAGGAAAGTAATGCAACAGAATTTGATTCGGCTGTACAGCCGCTCTGGAGAAAACGGTGATGTCATCCAGCTCATTTCAATTATCATATAGTGTCAATGCAGGCAGATCAGTAATATAGTTGAAAATTTATTTGAATATTTAGTTGAAAATTTAGTCTCCCCAACTGAGCAAGCCAAGCAAGAAATGCACACTGTAATCCAGAAATACATGCGATATATGCACAAAACACAGACAAATGCGACCTATGCTGGTCAAAACTGTAAATGCAATGAGAACACAGGCCAAGCATGTAATGATATCTGAAAAATAATATAAGGATTAAAAGAGATTTAAGGGAATAAAGAAAGAAATAAGAACAGTAAAAGAAGTTCTAGTCTAATTGTAGCCTAGTTGTGAGGTAATCCATTTAGGCTAAACTCTTTGCAAATAGTATGTTATTTAAAATATGCACACATTTACTATTCACTAATATGGCAAAAATGCAAAACGTATCTTATAACATATTTTAATAAAATGTGAAACTCCATAAAAAATATGAACAGTTTACATCACTGTATTATTACTGTGGGTCGTTGAATTCATCTATCGTAAACAGTTGTCAAATATTAAATGTTTAGCTACTTATATCTCACCACGCACCCCCAAAATGATAAGAGTCGTTTTTATTGTTATAATAATGATTTTAGAAATGCCTAAACATAAATCTAATATAAGTAGCCATATAGTGGCTGTAGGTAAAAATTAATTAATTTTAAAAGTGTTTGTTTTCCAGTAGATGGCAGCAATCATCCACTAAACCAAAGCACATCTTCACCTTCACCAGAGCTGACTGACCAGGAACTGAAACGCTGGACACTGAAGTGGCAAAACAAGTCATCAGAACAAAGGCCAACTTCATGTGCTGAGGCAATCAAACAATGTGATGCGCTGATCTACCCAAACATCTTCAAGCTTCTCAAAATAGCTTGTACTCTGCCAGTCACCTCATGTGAATGTGAGCGGTCGGCCAGCACTCTCCGGAGACTGAACACATCGATGCGTAGCAGCATGGGAGAGGACCGCTTGTCATCCCTGGCCCTCATCCATACACACTATGACATGGCAGTCAACCTGGATGAAGCTGTGAACATATTCTCCAAGTTGCACCCAAGAAGATTGGAACTGACCAGTGTACTAAATCCATACGTGTCAAGACAAAAACAGCAACAAGCAAAGAGGCATTGACAGAGAGACAAGAGGGGATGATGATGAGAGGAGTTATTATTAATATTTCAGTAAAGTTCATTAAATCTATTCTGTTGTTAGTGTGGTCTTTAAACTTGTGAACTGTGTATGGACTGAAAAAGGTGGTACATGAGGAAGCAATTTGACAACAATGTAGTAAATATTTTAGGTGCATCAAAAAGCGTGCTTGTTAAGATACCAGCAGACAAGCTAATCCAGTACAAATTAGTGCATAAAAGGTCACCAAAATGAAGTATTTGAACCTCATAATTAAATACAAAATGAGGAGAAAAAACGCAAAAAGGTCCACTTTTTGAAAAAAAGATCCCCCCCTTTCAATAGGCTGGCTACGGGCCTGGTGTGTCTGTGCTTCGCCTATCAATGACATCATACCCGCTTTACCCTCAAATTGTTTTATTTAGTAGAAACCATGGACCAAAGACGCTTTAATATATTATGTTTTATTAGACCGGTGAGCTGTTTGGATACATTCGTCGACAGAAAACTAATCATTGTTATATAGCCCAACACAGTCTTATTGTTTAAATCTGGTTCCCTTTCGAAAGTACTCTCGTATTGCGTAAGTTTAGCTTACGCTATGGGGAAAACTCCTTTTCTTGAGAATATGAAGCCAAAAATTATCCTTATAATTTTATATATGTAAAACACAGTGCAGCTGCACAGCAGACCCAAGCAGAGCGTACTAGCGCACTGATTGGCTGTGCTGCGGCAACTGCACGAACCTATGGCGAGGCGGCTGAGGCGTGCGAACCAATCGGGAGGCGTGCGAACCCTCCGCTAGGGGACGGCAGTCAAAAGCGACTGGAGAGGAAACACAGAAGCTGCATCTGAAGTGGATTTAGATCATTTACACTGTTTAATGAGCTCAGTGGTGACAAATGAATAACCTGCAGTTATGCATAAATAATGTTTTGATGTTTAAAATGTAAAACGTTGAATATTGATATTTGAAATTATTTAAAACATGAAAAGATGCTTTAAATGTGAAATTAAAACCGCCAGTAGGTGCAGCAAGTTACCATTAATGAGCGAGTCATTGAGATTCAACCGATTCATTCAAACGGCTGTTCCCTTTCAAAAGCTACTCTTAAATTCAGCGCTGTGGGAGTGTCTTTAGATGTGACCAGCTGGGAATATTAGTGATGTTCGGTTCTTGAACAAATCGTTCTTTTGAGCCGGTTCTCAGCAAGTAACCGATCAAGCCGGTTCACTAATCGAACTGAATCGAACTTTAGTTCCAGGTTGATGACGCAAGACGCAAAAGCCGAAGTAGCACGTCCGACTGATAAAGAACCGAATGAGCCGGTTCAAACAGCTGTCGAAGTTTGCCGAGGATTAGCGAGAAGACTGGTGAGTGAATTGACTATAGCTACTATGCAAGCCTGAGGCACGTCCTGGAAATATGCTTATGACTAGCTACTATTATGAACAACATTTTATTTTATACATGTCGAGACATGTAGGCTAAACTAATTTTACTATAGCTTATAGTAAAGGTTATATTTTATATTTACATTAGGCTATAGGTTAGGTTATATTTTAATTTGTTAAGATAAATAGAGAGATGGGGCAATATTCTTTTACTTTTAATGTTTTGTAAACAATTAATAACATAAGACATTAGCAAGTATTTTAGCCATTTTTTTATTTTAAGGTCCTATTGTGTAGTTTGTGTCGTTTCATCCATTCATTCAAAAAAACATGTTCAGTTTTAATGTTTTAAATACAACACAAAATTTAAAAAAAAGTTTAAATAAAATGTCAAAAAAAGTGACTGTCATTCTTTTACAATCAGCATAAACAAAATGGGAAAAAGGTCCAAAAACAAAAAGTGCTTGAAAGATACAATGCACATTTGTCCTGATTAGGAAATGTTTGCATAAGCGGTCTAACTTTGTTGGATTTTAGCCTGTTCCTCCTCTCTGAAATAATTTGCCCAGTTTTTGAAAAAATTCTCTCTGCAGGCACAGAGGTTGCGACTATGCAGTCTTCTCTTCATAGTGTTCGTTAAGCCTTCATAAACAACTTGTCGTGCTTTCCACCAAGTGAGTGGATCTTCAGTCCTTGGAATCAGGGGCTCTGCCAAGTAACTTTCCTGACAGTAAATGAATTAGCCACCCGCTCATCAAAGTCCCCCCACACTGAATCTTGCTCAGAAGAGGTGATAGGAAGCCTGTGCTCAGCATGAGGTCTTGTCTAACTTGTAGCTCAGTGGTAGAGCACATGCTTCCATCAGGGGATGTAGCTCAGTGGTAGAGCACATGCTTCGCATGTATGAGGTCCTGGGTTCAATCCCCAGCATCTCCAAGCAGTGTGGTACTTTCAAGTGAACTCTTTTCCTGTTTATAAAATGTCTGAAACATATGTGCACCTATTCCAGTGTCACCCTTTATCACCAATATAGCTAAAAGAAAAAGCACATGTATCTACACAAGATGAAAATAATGACTACATCAGGGGATGCAGCTCAGTGGTGGAGCGCATGCTTTGCATGTGTGAGGCCCTGGGTTCAATACCCAGCATCTCCAAGCATGTTGGTACTTTCAAGTAAACACTATTCCTGTTTCTAAAATATCTGAAACATGTGTGCATCTATTCCAATGTCACCAAAATAGCTCAAATAACAGGCACGTGTATCTACACAAGATGAAAATAATAGCTACATCAGGGGATGTAGCTGAGTGGTAGAGCGCATGCTTCGCATGTATGAAGTCCAGGGTTGAATCCCCAGCATCTCCAAGCATTTTGGTACTTTCAAGTGAACACTGTTCTTGTTTATAAAATATCTGAAACATATGTGCATCTATTCCGATATCACCAAAATAGCTCAAATAAAAGGCACATGTATCTACACAAGATGAAAATAATAACTACATCAGGGGATGTAGCTCAATGGTAGAGCGCATGCTTTGCATGTATGAGGTCCTGGGTTCAATCCCCAGCATCTCCAAGCAATTTGATACTTTCAAGTAAATACTTATCCTGTTTCTAAGACCTGTGAAACTTATGTACATGTCCTTTCCAATGTCAGGCTTTATAAATAGTAAGGGCTTCCTTTTCAGGGGAGTTAGCTCAGTGGTGGAGTGCATGCTTTGCATGTATGATGTTCTGGGTTCAATCCCCAGCATCTGAAACATATGTGCATCTATTCCGATATCACCAAAATAGCTCAAATAAAAGGCACATGTATCTACACAAGATGAAAATAATGACTACATCAGGGGATGTAGCTCAGTGGTAGAGCACATGCTTCAGATCCCATCGGGGATGTAGCTCAGTTGTGCAGTGCATGCTTTGCATGTATGATGTCCTGGGTTCAATCCCCAGCATCTCCAAGCAATGTGGAACTTTCCACTAACCTCGTTTCCTGTTTCTTAAACCTTTGTCCCTCATGTGCATATATTCCAGTAATGACATTTATTACCTGCAAATTTTGAATAAAAGGCACATGTAAATACACAGCAGTAAACATTTATCAGCCCATCAGAGGATGTAGCTCAGTGGTAGAGCACATGCTTCCATCAGGGGATGTAGCTCAGTGGTACAGCGCATGCTTCGCATGTATGAGGTCCTGGATTCAATCCCCAGCATCTCCAAGCAGTGTGGTACTTTCAAGTGAACACTTTTCCTGTTTATAAAATGTCTGAAACATATGTGCACCTATTCCAGTGTCACCCTTTATCACCAATATAGTGGTAGAGCGTAGAGCGCATGCTTTGCATGTATGAGGCCCTGGGTTCAATCCCCAGCATCTCCAAGCATGTTGGTACTTTCAAGTAAACACTGTTCCTGTTTCTGAAACATGTGTGCATGAACACTTTTCTTGTTTATAAAATATCTGAAACATATGTGCATCTATTCCGATATCACCAAAATAGCTCAAATAAAAGGCACATGTATCTACTATAACTTATGTACATGTCCTTTCCAACGTCAGGCTTTATAAATAGTAAGGGCTGCCTTTTCAGGGGAGTTAGCTCAGTGGTGGAGTGCATGCTTTGCATGTATGATGTTCTGGGTTCAATCCCCAGCATCTCCAAGCAATGTGGAACTTTCCACTGACCTCGTTGCCTGTTTCTTAAACCTTTGTCCCTCATGTGCATATATTCCAGTAATGACATTTATTACCTGCAAATTTTGAATAAAAGGCACATGTAAATACACAGCAGTAAACATTTATCAGCCCATCAGAGGATGTAGCTCAGTAGTAGAGCACATGCTTCAGATCCCATCAGGGGATGTAGCTCAGTGGTAGAGCACATGCTTTGCATGTATGAGGCCCTAGGTTCAATCCCCAGCATCTCCAAGCAGCTTGGTACTTTCAAGTGAACACTTTTCTTGTTTATAAAATGTCTGAAACATATGTGCATCTATTCCAATATCACCAAAATAGCTCAGATAAAAGGCACATGTATCTACACAAGATGAAAATAGTGACTACATCAGGGGATGTAGCTCAGTGGTAGAGCGCATGCTTTGCATGTATGAAGTCCTGGGTTCAATCCCGAGCATCTCCAAGCAGTTTGGTACTTTCAAGTGAACACTTTTCTTGTTTATAAAATGTCTGAAACATATGTGCATCTATACCAATATCACCAAAATAGCTCAAATAAAAGGCACATGTATCTACACAAGATGAAAATAATGACTACATCAGGGGATGTAGCTCAGTGGTAGAGCGCATGCTTTGCATGTATGAGGTCCTGGGTTCAATCCCCAGCGTCTCCAACCAATTTGATACTTTCAATTAAATACTTATCCTGTTTCTAAGACCTCTGAAACTTATGTACATGTCCTTTCCAATGTCAGGCTTTATAACCAATAAGGGCTTTCTTTTCAGGGGCTGTAGCTCAGTGGTGGAGTGCATGCTTTGCATGTATGATGTCCTGGGTTCAATCCCCAGCATCTCCAAGCAATGTGGAACTTTACACTAACCTCGTTTCCTGTTTCTTAAACCTTTGTCCCTCATGTGCATATATTCCAGTAATGACATTTATTACCTGCAAATTTTGAATAAAAGGCACATGTAAATACACAGCAGTAAACATTTATCAGCCCATCAGAGGATATAGCTCAGTGGTAGAGCACATACTTCAGATCCCATCAGGGGATGTAGCTCAGTGGTAGAGCGCATGCTTCGCATGTATGAGGTCCTGGGTTCAATCCCCAGCATCTCCAAGCAGTTTGGTACTTTCAAGTAAACACTTTTCCTGTTTCTAAAACCTCTGAAACATATGTTCATGTGCTTTCCAAAGTCAGGCTTTATAACCAATAAGGGCTTTCTTTTCAGGGGCTGTAGCTCAGTGGTGGAGTGCATGCTTTGCATGTATGATGTCCTGGATTCAATCCCCAGCATCTCCAAACAATGTGGAACTTTCCACTAACCTCGTTTCCTGTTTCTTAAACCTTTGTCCCTCATGTGCATATATTCCAGTAATGACATTTATTACCTGCAAATTTTGAATAAAAGGCACATGTAAATACACAGCAGTAAACATTTATCAGCCCATCAGAGGATGTAGCTCAGTGGTAGAGCACATGCTTCAGATCCCATCAGGGGATGTAGCTCAGTGGTAGAGCGCATGCTTCAGATCCCATTGGGGATGTAGCTCAGTGGTAGAGCGCATGCTTCGCATGTATGAGGTCCTGGGTTCAATCCCCAGCATCTCCAAGCATGTTGGTACTTTCAAGTAACCACTGTTCCTATTTCTAAAATATCTGAAACATATGTGCATCTATTCCGATATCACCAAAATAGCTCAAATAATAGGCACATGTATCTACACAAGATGAAAACAATAACTACATCAGGGGATGTAGCTTAGTGGTAGAGTGCATGCTTTGCATGTATGAGGTCCTGGGTTCAATCCCCAGCATCTCCAAGCAATTTGATACTTTCAAGTAAATACTTATCCTGTTTCTAAGACCTCTGAAACTTATGTACATGTCCTTTCCAATGTCAGGCTTTATAAATAGTAAGGGCTGCCTTTTCAGGGGAGTTATCTCAGTGGTGGAGTGCATGCTTTGCATGTATGAGGTCCTGGGTTCAATCCCCAGCATCTCCAAGCAGTTTGGTACTTTCAAGTAAACACTTTTCCTGTTTCTAAAACCTCTGAAACGTATGTTCATGTGCTTTCCAAAATCAGGCTTTATAACCAATAAGGGCTTTCTTTTCAGGGGCTGTAGCTCAGTGGTGGAGTGCATGCTTTGCATGTATGATGTCCTGGATTCAATCCCCAGCATCTCCAAGCAATGTGGAACTTTCCACTAAACTCGTTTCCTGTTTCTTAAACCTTTGTCCCTCATGTGCATATATTCCAGTAATGACATTTATTACCTGCAAATTTTGAATAAAAGGCACATGTAAATACACAGCAGTAAACATTTATCAGCCCATCAGAGGATGTAGCTCAGTGGTAGAGCCCATGGTTCAGATCCCATCAGGGGATGTAGCTCAGTGGTAGAGCGCATGCTTTGCATGTATGAGGTCCTGGGTTCAATCCCCAGCATCTACAAGCATTTTGGTACTTTCAAGTAAACACTGTTCCTGTTTCTAAAATATCTGAAACATATGTGCATCTATTCCAAAATAGCTCAAATAAAAGGCACATGTATCTACACAAGATGAAAATAATGACTACATCAGGGGATGTAGCTCAGTGGTAGAGCACATGCTTCAGATCCCATCGGGGATGTAGCTCAGTGGTAGTGCGCATGCTTTGCATGTGTGAGGCCCTGTGTTCAATCCCCAGCATCTCCAAGCATTTTGGTACTTTCAAGTAACCACTGTTCCTATTTCTAAAATATCTGAAACATGTGTGCATCTATTCCAATGTCACCAAAATAGCTCAAATAACAGGCACGTGTATCTACACAAGATGAAAATAATAGCTACATCAGGGGATGTGGTAGAGCGCATGCTTCGCATGTATGAAGTCCAGGGTTGAATCCCCAGCATCTCCAAGCATTTTGGTACTTTCAAGTGAACACTTTTCTTGTTTATAAAATATCTGAAACATATGTGCATCTATTCCGATATCACGAAAATAGCTCAAATAAAAGGCACATGTATCTACACAAGATGAAAATAATAGGTACATCAGGGGATGTAGCTCAGTGGTAGAGCGCATGCTTTGCATGTATGAGGTCCTGTGTTCAATCCCCAGCATCTCCAAGCAGTTTGGTACTTTCAAGTGAACACTGTTTCTGTTTCTAAAATATCTGAAACATGTGTGCATCTATTCCAATGTCACCAAAATAGCTCAAATAACAGGCACGTGTATCTACACAAGATGAAAATAATAGCTACATCAGGGGATGTAGCTGAGTGATAGAGCGCATGCTTCGCATGTATGAAGTCCAGGGTTGAATCCCCAGCATCTCCAAGCATTTTGGTACTTTCAAGTGAACACTTTTCTTGTTTCTAAAACCTCTGAAACGTATGTTCATGTGCTTTCCAAAGTCAGGCTTTATAACCAATAAGGGCTTTCTTTTCAGGGGCTGTAGCTCAGTGGTGGAGTGCATGCTTTGCATGTATGATGTCTTGGGTTCAATCCCCAGCATCTCCAAGCAATGTGGAACTTTACACTAACCTCGTTTCCTGTTTCTTAAACCTTTGTCCCTCATGTGCATATATTCCAGTAATGACATTTATTACCTGCAAATTTTGAATAAAAGGCACATGTAAATACACAGCAGTAAACATTTATCAGCCCATCAGAGGATGTAGCTCAGTGGTAGAGCACATGCTTCAAATCCCATCAGGGGATGTAGCTCAGTGGTAGTGCGCATGCTTCGCATGTATGAGGTCCTGGGTTCAATCCCCAGCATCTCCAAGCAGTGTGGTACTTTCAAGTGAACACTTTTCCTGTTTATAAAATGTCTGAAACATATGTGCACCTATTCCAGTGTCACCCTTTATCACCAATATAGCTCAAAGAAAAAGCACATGTATCTACACAAGATGAAAATAATAACTACATCAGGGGATGTAGCTCAGTGGTAGAGCACATACTTTAGATCCCATCGGGGATGTAGCTCAGTGGTAGAGCACATACTTCAGATCCCATCGGGGATGTAGCTCAGTGGTAGAGCGCATGCTTTGCATGTATGAGGCCCTGGGTTCAATCCCCAGCATCTCCAAGCAGTTTGGTACTTTCAAGTGAACACTGTTCCTGTTTCTAAAATATCTGAAACATGTGTGCATCTATTCCAATGTCACCAAAATAGCTCAAATAAAAGGCACATGTATCTACACAAGATGAAAATAATAACTACATCAGGGGATGTAGCTCAGTGGTAGAGCGCATGCTTTGCATGTATGAGGTCCTGGGTTCAATCCCCAGCATCTCCAAGCAATTTGATACTTTCAAGTAAATACTTATCCTGTTTCTAAGACCTCTGAAACTTATGTACATGTCCTTTCCAATGTCAGGCTTTATAAATAGTAAGGGCTGCCTTTTTTGAGGTCCTGGGTTCAATCCCCAGCATTTCCAAGCATGTTGGTACTTTCAAGTAAACACTGTTCCTGTTTCTAAAATATCTGAAACATATGTGCATCTATTCCAATATCACCAAAATAGCTCAAATAAAAGGCACATGTATCTACACAAGATGAAAACAATGACTACATCAGGGGATGTAGCTCAGTGGTAGAGCACATGCTTCAGATCCCGTCGGGGATGTAGCTCAGTGGAAGAGCGCATGCTTTGCATGTATGAGGTCCTGGGTTCAATCCCCAGCGTCTCCAAGCATGTTGGTACTTTCAAGTAAACACTGTTCCTGTTTTTAAAATATCTGAAACATATGTGCATCTATTCCAATATCACCAAAATAGCTCAAATAATAGGCACATGTATCTACACAAGATGAAAACAAGATGAAAACACTTTTCTTGTTTATAAAATATCTGAAACATATGCGCACCTATTCCAGTGTCACCCTTTATCACCAATATAGCTCAAAGAAAAAGCACATGTATCTACACAAGATGAAAATAATAACTACATCAGGGGATGTAGCTCAGTGGTAGAGCACATACTTCAGATCCCATCGGGGATGTAGCTGAGTGGTAGAGCACATACTTCAGATCCCATCGGGGATGTAGCTCAGTGGTAGAGCGGATGCTTTGCATGTATGAGGCCCTGGGTTCAATCCCCAGCATCTCCAAGCAGTTTGGTACTTTCAAGTGAACACTGTTCCTGTTTCTAAAATATCTGAAACATGTGTGCATCTATTCCAATGTCACCAAAATAGCTCAAATAACAGGCACGTGTATCTACACAAGATGAAAATAATAGCTACATCAGGGGATGTAGCTGAGTGGTAGAGCGCATGCTTCGCATGTATGAAGTCCAGGGTTGAATCCCCAGCATCTCCAAGCCTTTTGGTACTTTCAAGTGAACACTTTTCTTGTTTATAAAATATCTGAAACATATGTGCACCTATTCCAGTGTCACCCTTTATCACCAATATAGCTCAAAGAAAAAGCACATGTATCTACACAAGATGAAAATAATAACTACATCAGGGGATGTAGCTCAGTGGTAGAGCACATACTTCAGATCCCATCGGGGATGTAGCTCAGTGGTAGAGCACATACTTCAGATCCCATCGGGGATGTAGCTCAGTGGTAGAGCGCATGCTTTGCATGTATGAGGTCCTTGGTTCAATCCCCAGCATCTCCAAGCAGTTTGATACTTTCAAGTGAACACTTTTCTTGTTTATAAAATATCTGAAACATATGTGCATCTATTCCGATATCACCAAAATAGCTCAAATAAAAGGCACATGTATCTACACAAGATGAAAATAATAACTACATCAGGGGATGTAGCTCAGTGGTAGAGCGCATGCTTTGCATGTATGAGGTCCTGGGTTCAATCCCCAGCATCTCCAAGCAATTTGATACTTTCAAGTAAATACTTATCCTGTTTCTAAGACCTCTGAAACTTATGTACATGTCCTTTCCAATGTCAGGCTTTATAAATAGTAAGGGCTGCCTTTTTTGAGGTCCTGGGTTCAATCCCCAGCATTTCCAAGCATGTTGGTACTTTCAAGTAAACACTGTTCCTGTTTCTAAAATATCTGAAGCATATGTGCATCTATTCCAATATCACCAAAATAGCTCAAATAAAAGGCACATGTATCTACACAAGATGAAAATAATGACTACATCAGGGGATGTAGCTCAGTGGTAGAGCACATGTTTCAGATCCCATCGGGGATGTAGCTCAGTGGTAGAGCGCATGCTTTGCATGTATGAGGTCCTGGGTTCAATCCCCAGCATCTCCAAGCAGTTTGGTACTTTCAAGTGAACACTTTTCTTGTTTATAAAATATCTGAAACATATGTGCATCTATTCCGATATCACCAAAATAGCTCAAATAAAAGGCACATGTATCTACACAAGATGAAAATAATAACTACATCAGGGGATGTAGCTCAGTGGTAGAGCGCATGCTTTGCATGTATGAGGTCCTGGGTTCAATCCCCAGCATCTCCAAGCAATTTGATACTTTCAAGTAAATACTTATCCTGTTTCTAAGACCTCTGAAACTTATGTACATGTCCTTTCCAATGTCAGGCTTTATAAATAGTAAGGGCTGCCTTTTTTGAGGTCCTGGGTTCAATCCCCAGCATTTCCAAGCATGTTGGTACTTTCAAGTAAACACTGTTCCTGTTTCTAAAATATCTGAAGCATATGTGCATCTATTCCAATATCACCAAAATAGCTCAAATAAAAGGCACATGTATCTACACAAGATGAAAATAATGACTACATCAGGGGATGTAGCTCAGTGGTAGAGCACATACTTCAGATCCCGTCGGGGATGTAGCTCAGTGGTAGAGCGCATGCTTTGCATGTATGAGGCCCTGGGTTCAATCCCCAGCATCTCCAAGCATTTTGGTACTTTCAAGTAAACACTGTTCCTGTTTCTAAAATATCTGAAACATATGTGCATCTATTCCAATATCACCAAAATAGCTCAAATAATAGGCACATGTATCTACACAAGATGAAAACTATAACTACATCAGGGGATGTAGCTCAGTGGTAGAGCGCATGCTTTGCATGTATGAGGTCCTGGGTTCAATCCCCAGCATCTCCAACCAATTTGATACTTTCAATTAAATATTTATCCTGTTTCTAAGACCTCTGAAACTTATGTACATGTCCTTTCCAATGTCAGGCTTTATAAATAGTAAGGGCTGCCTTTTCAGGGGAGATAGCTCAGTGGTGGAGTGCGTGCTTTGCATGTATGAGGTCCTGGGTTCAATCCCCAGCATCTCCAAGCAGTTTGGTACTTTCAAGTAAACACTTTTCCTGTTTCTAAAACCTCTGAAACGTATGTTCATGTGCTTTCCAAAGTCAGGCTTTATAACCAATAAGGGCTTTCTTTTCAGGGGCTGTAGCTCAGTGGTGGAGTGCGTGCTTTGCGTGTATGATGTCCTGGGTTCAATCCCCAGCATCTCCAAGCAATGTGGAACTTTCCACTAATCTCGTTTCCTGTTTCTTAAACCTTTGTCCCTCATGTGCATATATTCCAGTAATGACATTTATTACCTGCAAATTTTGAATAAAAGGCACATGTAAATACACAGCAGTAAACATTTATCAGCCCATCAGAGGATGTAGCTCAGTGGTAGAGCACATGCTTCAGATCCCATCAGGGGATGTAGCTCAGTGGTAGAGCGCATGCTTTGCATGTATGAGGTCCTGGGTTCAATCCCCAGCATCTCCAAGCAATTTGATACTTTCAAGTAAATACTTATCCTGTTTCTAAGACCTCTGAAACTTATGTACATGTCCTTTCCAATGTCAGGCTTTATAAATAGTAAGGGCTGCCTTTTCAGGGGAGTTAGCTCAGTGGTGGAGTGCATGCTTTGCATGTATGATGTCCTGGGTTCAATCCCCAGCATCTCCAAGCAATGTGGAACTTTCCACTAACCTCGTTTCCTGTTTAAATGCTTATCCTGGTTCTAAGACCTCTGAAACTTATGTACATGTCCTTTCCAATGTCAGGCTTTATAAAGAGTAAGGGCTGCCTTTTCAGGGGAGTTAGCTCAGTGGTGGAGTGCATGCTTTGCATGTATGAGGTACTGGGTTCAATCCCCAGCATCTCCAAGCAGTTTGGTACTTTCAAGTAAACACTTTTCCTGTTTCTAAAACCTCTGAAACGTATGTTCATGTGCTTTCCAAAGTCAGGCTTTATAACCAATAAGGGCTTTCTTTTCAGGGGCTGTAGCTCAGTGGTGGAGTGCATGCTTTGCATGTATGATGTCCTGGGTTCAATCCCCAGCATCTCCAAGCATGTTGGTACTTTCAAGTAACCACTGTTCCTGTTTCTAAAATATCTATTCCAATATCCATTGTAAATAGGCACATGTAAATACACAGCAGTAAACATTTATCAGCCCATCAGAGGATGTAGCTCAGTGGTAGAGCACATGCTTCAAATCCTATCAGGGGATGTAGCTCAGTGGTAGAGCGCATGCTTCGCATGTATGAGGTCCTGGGTTCAATCCCCAGCATCTCCAAGCAGTTTGGTACTTTCAAGTAAACACTGTTCCTGTTTCTAAAATATCTGAAACATATGTGCATCTATTCCGATAGCTCAAATAAAAGACACATGTATCTACACAAGATGAAAATAATGACTACATCAGGGGATGTAGCTCAGTGGTAGAGTGCATGCTTTGCATGTATGAGGTCCTGGGTTCAATCCCCAGCATCTCCAAGCATGTTGGTACTTTCAAGTAAACACTGTTCCTGTTTATAAAATTTCTGAAACATATGTGCACCTATTCCAGTGTCACCCTTTATCACCAATATAGCTCAAAGAAAAAGCACATGTATCTACACAAGATGAGAATAATAACTACATCAGGGGATGTAGCTCAGTGGTAGAGCGCATGTATGAGGCCCTGGGTTCAATCCCCAGCATCTCCAAGCATTTTGGTACTTTCAAGTAAACACTGTTACTGTTTCTAAAATATCTGAAACGTGTGCATCTATTCCAATGTCACCAAAATAGCTCAAATAAAAGGCACATGTATCTACACAAGATGAAAATAATGACTACATCAGGGGATGTAGCTCAGTGGTAGAGCACATGCTTCACATCCCATCGGGGATGTAGCTCAGTGGTAGAGCGCATGCTTTGCATGTACGAGGCCCTGGGTTCAATCCCCAGCATCTCCAAGCATTTTGGTACTTTCAAGTAAACACTTTTCCTGTTTCTAAAACCTCTGAAACATATGTTCATGTGCTTTCCAAAGTCAGGCTTTATAACCAATAAGGGCTTTCTTTTCAGGGGCTGTAGCTCAGTGGTGGAGTGCATGCTTTGCATGTATGATGTCCTGGATTCAATCCCCAGCATCTCCAAGCAATGTGGAACTTTCCACTAACCTCGTTTCCTGTTTCTTAAACCTTTGTCCCTCATGTGCATATATTCCAGTAATGACATTTATTACCTGCAAATTTTGAATAAAAGGCACATGTAAATACACAGCAGTAAACATTTATCAGCCCATCAGAGGCTGTAGCTCAGTGGTAGAGCACATGCTTCAGATCCCATCAGGGGATGTAGCTGAGTGGTAGAGCGCATGCTTCGCATGTATGAAGTCCAGGGTTGAATCCCCAGCATCTCCAAGCCTTTTGGTACTTTCAAGTGAACACTTTTCTTGTTTATAAAATATCTGAAACATATGTGCACCTATTCCAGTGTCACCCTTTATCACCAATATAGCTCAAAGAAAAAGCACATGTATCTACACAAGATGAAAATAATAACTACATCAGGGGATGTAGCTCAGTGGTAGAGCACATACTTCAGATCCCATCGGGGATGTAGCTCAGTGGTAGAGCACATACTTCAGATCCCATCGGGGATGTAGCTCAGTGGTAGAGCGCATGCTTTGCATGTATGAGGTCCTTGGTTCAATCCCCAGCATCTCCAAGCAGTTTGGTACTTTCAAGTGAACACTTTTCTTGTTTATAAAATATCTGAAACATATGTGCATCTATTCCGATATCACCAAAATAGCTCAAATAAAAGGCACATGTATCTACACAAGATGAAAATAATAACTACATCAGGGGATGTAGCTCAGTGGTAGAGCGCATGCTTTGCATGTATGAGGTCCTGGGTTCAATCCCCAGCATCTCCAAGCAATTTGATACTTTCAAGTAAATACTTATCCTGTTTCTAAGACCTCTGAAACTTATGTACATGTCCTTTCCAATGTCAGGCTTTATAAATAGTAAGGGCTGCCTTTTTTGAGGTCCTGGGTTCAATCCCCAGCATTTCCAAGCATGTTGGTACTTTCAAGTAAACACTGTTCCTGTTTCTAAAATATCTGAAGCATATGTGCATCTATTCCAATATCACCAAAATAGCTCAAATAAAAGGCACATGTATCTACACAAGATGAAAATAATGACTACATCAGGGGATGTAGCTCAGTGGTAGAGCACATGTTTCAGATCCCATCGGGGATGTAGCTCAGTGGTAGAGCGCATGCTTTGCATGTATGAGGTCCTGGGTTCAATCCCCAGCATCTCCAAGCAGTTTGGTACTTTCAAGTGAACACTTTTCTTGTTTATAAAATATCTGAAACATATGTGCATCTATTCCGATATCACCAAAATAGCTCAAATAAAAGGCACATGTATCTACACAAGATGAAAATAATAACTACATCAGGGGATGTAGCTCAGTGGTAGAGCGCATGCTTTGCATGTATGAGGTCCTGGG
Source organism: Coreius guichenoti (assembly GCA_039654105.1). Lineage (NCBI taxonomy): Eukaryota > Metazoa > Chordata > Actinopteri > Cypriniformes > Gobionidae > Coreius > Coreius guichenoti. The sequence goes on from CM077182.1 coordinate 27,721,063, forward strand.
TTCAATCCCCAGCATCTCCAAGCAATTTGATACTTTCAAGTAAATACTTATCCTGTTTCTAAGACCTCTGAAACTTATGTACATGTCCTTTCCAATGTCAGGCTTTATAAATAGTAAGGGCTGCCTTTTTTGAGGTCCTGGGTTCAATCCCCAGCATTTCCAAGCATGTTGGTACTTTCAAGTAAACACTGTTCCTGTTTCTAAAATATCTGAAGCATATGTGCATCTATTCCAATATCACCAAAATAGCTCAAATAAAAGGCACATGTATCTACACAAGATGAAAATAATGACTGCATCAGGGGATGTAGCTCAGTGGAAGAGCGCATGCTTTGCATGTATGAGGTCCTGGGTTCAATCCCCAGCGTCTCCAAGCATGTTGGTACTTTCAAGTAAACACTGTTCCTGTTTTTAAAATATCTGAAACATATGTGCATCTATTCCAATATCACCAAAATAGCTCAAATAATAGGCACATGTATCTACACAAGATGAAAACTATAACTACATCAGGGGATGTAGCTCAGTGGTAGAGCGCATGCTTTGCATGTATGAGGTCCTGGGTTCAATCCCCAGCATCTCCAACCAATTTGATACTTTCAATTAAATATTTATCCTGTTTCTAAGACCTCTGAAACTTATGTACATGTCCTTTCCAATGTCAGGCTTTATAAATAGTAAGGGCTGCCTTTTCAGGGGAGATAGCTCAGTGGTGGAGTGCGTGCTTTGCATGTATGAGGTCCTGGGTTCAATCCCCAGCATCTCCAAGCAGTTTGGTACTTTCAAGTAAACACTTTTCCTGTTTCTAAAACCTCTGAAACGTATGTTCATGTGCTTTCCAAAGTCAGGCTTTATAACCAATAAGGGCTTTCTTTTCAGGGGCTGTAGCTCAGTGGTGGAGTGCGTGCTTTGCGTGTATGATGTCTTGGGTTCAATCCCCAGCATCTCCAAGCAATGTGGAACTTTCCACTAATCTCGTTTCCTGTTTCTTAAACCTTTGTCCCTCATGTGCATATATTCCAGTAATGACATTTATTACCTGCAAATTTTGAATAAAAGGCACATGTAAATACACAGCAGTAAACATTTATCAGCCCATCAGAGGATGTAGCTCAGTGGTAGAGCACATGCTTCAGATCCCATCAGGGGATGTAGCTCAGTGGTAGAGCGCATGCTTTGCATGTATGAGGTCCTGGGTTCAATCCCCAGCATCTCCAAGCAATTTGATACTTTCAAGTAAATACTTATCCTGTTTCTAAGACCTCTGAAACTTATGTACATGTCCTTTCCAATGTCAGGCTTTATAAATAGTAAGGGCTGCCTTTTCAGGGGAGTTAGCTCAGTGGTGGAGTGCATGCTTTGCATGTATGATGTCCTGGGTTCAATCCCCAGCATCTCCAAGCAATGTGGAACTTTCCACTAACCTCGTTTCCTGTTTAAATGCTTATCCTGGTTCTAAGACCTCTGAAACTTATGTACATGTCCTTTCCAATGTCAGGCTTTATAAAGAGTAAGGGCTGCCTTTTCAGGGGAGTTAGCTCAGTGGTGGAGTGCATGCTTTGCATGTATGAGGTCCTGGGTTCAATCCCCAGCATCTCCAAGCAGTTTGGTACTTTCAAGTAAACACTTTTCCTGTTTCTAAAACCTCTGAAACGTATGTTCATGTGCTTTTTCTAAAGTCAGGCTTTATAACCAATAAGGGCTTTCTTTTCAGGGGCTGTAGCTCAGTGGTGGAGTGCATGCTTTGCATGTATGATGTCCTGGGTTCAATCCCCAGCATCTCCAAGCATGTTGGTACTTTCAAGTAACCACTGTTCCTGTTTCTAAAATATCTATTCCAATATCCATTGTAAATAGGCACATGTAAATACACAGCAGTAAACATTTATCAGCCCATCAGAGGATGTAGCTCAGTGGTAGAGCACATGCTTCAAATCCTATCAGGGGATGTAGCTCAGTGGTAGAGCGCATGCTTCGCATGTATGAGGTCCTGGGTTCAATCCCCAGCATCTCCAAGCAGTTTGGTACTTTCAAGTAAACACTGTTCCTGTTTCTAAAATATCTGAAACATATGTGCATCTATTCCGATAGCTCAAATAAAAGACACATGTATCTACACAAGATGAAAATAATGACTACATCAGGGGCTGTAGCTCAGTGGTAGAGTGCATGCTTTGCATGTATGAGGTCCTGGGTTCAATCCCCAGCATCTCCAAGCATGTTGGTACTTTCAAGTAAACACTGTTCCTGTTTATAAAATTTCTGAAACATATGTGCACCTATTCCAGTGTCACCCTTTATCACCAATATAGCTCAAAGAAAAAGCACATGTATCTACACAAGATGAGAATAATAACTACATCAGGGGATGTAGCTCAGTGGTAGAGCGCATGTATGAGGCCCTGGGTTCAATCCCCAGCATCTCCAAGCATTTTGGTACTTTCAAGTAAACACTGTTACTGTTTCTAAAATATCTGAAACGTGTGCATCTATTCCAATGTCACCAAAATAGCTCAAATAAAAGGCACATGTATCTACACAAGATGAAAATAATGACTACATCAGGGGATGTAGCTCAGTGGTAGAGCACATGCTTCACATCCCATCGGGGATGTAGCTCAGTGGTAGAGCGCATGCTTTGCATGTACGAGGCCCTGGGTTCAATCCCCAGCATCTCCAAGCATTTTGGTACTTTCAAGTAAACACTTTTCCTGTTTCTAAAACCTCTGAAACATATGTTCATGTGCTTTCCAAAGTCAGGCTTTATAACCAATAAGGGCTTTCTTTTCAGGGGCTGTAGCTCAGTGGTGGAGTGCATGCTTTGCATGTATGATGTCCTGGATTCAATCCCCAGCATCTCCAAGCAATGTGGAACTTTCCACTAACCTCGTTTCCTGTTTCTTAAACCTTTGTCCCTCATGTGCATATATTCCAGTAATGACATTTATTACCTGCAAATTTTGAATAAAAGGCACATGTAAATACACAGCAGTAAACATTTATCAGCCCATCAGAGGCTGTAGCTCAGTGGTAGAGCACATGCTTCAGATCCCATCAGGGGATGTAGCTGAGTGGTAGAGCGCATGCTTCGCATGTATGAAGTCCAGGGTTGAATCCCCAGCATCTCCAAGCCTTTTGGTACTTTCAAGTGAACACTTTTCTTGTTTATAAAATATCTGAAACATATGTGCACCTATTCCAGTGTCACCCTTTATCACCAATATAGCTCAAAGAAAAAGCACATGTATCTACACAAGATGAAAATAATAACTACATCAGGGGATGTAGCTCAGTGGTAGAGCACATACTTCAGATCCCATCGGGGATGTAGCTCAGTGGTAGAGCACATACTTCAGATCCCATCGGGGATGTAGCTCAGTGGTAGAGCGCATGCTTTGCATGTATGAGGTCCTTGGTTCAATCCCCAGCATCTCCAAGCAGTTTGGTACTTTCAAGTGAACACTTTTCTTGTTTATAAAATATCTGAAACATATGTGCATCTATTCCGATATCACCAAAATAGCTCAAATAAAAGGCACATGTATCTACACAAGATGAAAATAATAACTACATCAGGGGATGTAGCTCAGTGGTAGAGCGCATGCTTCGCATGTATGAGGTCCTGGGTTCAATCCCCAGCATCTCCAAGCAGTTTGGTACTTTCAAGTAAACACTGTTCCTGTTTCTAAAATATCTGAAACATATGTGCATCTATTCCGATAGCTCAAATAAAAGACACATGTATCTACACAAGATGAAAATAATGACTACATCAGGGGATGTAGCTCAGTGGTAGAGTGCATGCTTTGCATGTATGAGGTCCTGGGTTCAATCCCCAGCATCTCCAAGCATGTTGGTACTTTCAAGTAAACACTGTTCCTGTTTATAAAATTTCTGAAACATATGTGCACCTATTCCAGTGTCACCCTTTATCACCAATATAGCTCAAAGAAAAAGCACATGTATCTACACAAGATGAGAATAATAACTACATCAGGGGATGTAGCTCAGTGGTAGAGCGCATGTATGAGGCCCTGGGTTCAATCCCCAGCATCTCCAAGCATTTTGGTACTTTCAAGTAAACACTGTTACTGTTTCTAAAATATCTGAAACGTGTGCATCTATTCCAATGTCACCAAAATAGCTCAAATAAAAGGCACATGTATCTACACAAGATGAAAATAATGACTACATCAGGGGATGTAGCTCAGTGGTAGAGCACATGCTTCACATCCCATCGGGGTTGTAGCTCAGTGGTAGAGCGCATGCTTTGCATGTACGAGGCCCTGGGTTCAATCCCCAGCATCTCCAAGCATTTTGGTACTTTCAAGTAAACACTTTTCCTGTTTCTAAAACCTCTGAAACATATGTTCATGTGCTTTCCAAAGTCAGGCTTTATAACCAATAAGGGCTTTCTTTTCAGGGGCTGTAGCTCAGTGGTGGAGTGCATGCTTTGCATGTATGATGTCCTGGATTCAATCCCCAGCATCTCCAAGCAATGTGGAACTTTCCACTAACCTCGTTTCCTGTTTCTTAAACCTTTGTCCCTCATGTGCATATATTCCAGTAATGACATTTATTACCTGCAAATTTTGAATAAAAGGCACATGTAAATACACAGCAGTAAACATTTATCAGCCCATCAGAGGCTGTAGCTCAGTGGTAGAGCACATGCTTCAGATCCCATCAGGGGATGTAGCTGAGTGGTAGAGCGCATGCTTCGCATGTATGAAGTCCAGGGTTGAATCCCCAGCATCTCCAAGCCTTTTGGTACTTTCAAGTGAACACTTTTCTTGTTTATAAAATATCTGAAACATATGTGCACCTATTCCAGTGTCACCCTTTATCACCAATATAGCTCAAAGAAAAAGCACATGTATCTACACAAGATGAAAATAATAACTACATCAGGGGATGTAGCTCAGTGGTAGAGCACATACTTCAGATCCCATCGGGGATGTAGCTCAGTGGTAGAGCACATACTTCAGATCCCATCGGGGATGTAGCTCAGTGGTAGAGCGCATGCTTTGCATGTATGAGGTCCTTGGTTCAATCCCCAGCATCTCCAAGCAGTTTGGTACTTTCAAGTGAACACTTTTCTTGTTTATAAAATATCTGAAACATATGTGCATCTATTCCGATATCACCAAAATAGCTCAAATAAAAGGCACATGTATCTACACAAGATGAAAATAATAACTACATCAGGGGATGTAGCTCAGTGGTAGAGCGCATGCTTTGCATGTATGAGGTCCTGGGTTCAATCCCCAGCATCTCCAAGCAATTTGATACTTTCAAGTAAATACTTATCCTGTTTCTAAGACCTCTGAAACTTATGTACATGTCCTTTCCAATGTCAGGCTTTATAAATAGTAAGGGCTGCCTTTTTTGAGGTCCTGGGTTCAATCCCCAGCATTTCCAAGCATGTTGGTACTTTCAAGTAAACACTGTTCCTGTTTCTAAAATATCTGAAGCATATGTGCATCTATTCCAATATCACCAAAATAGCTCAAATAAAAGGCACATGTATCTACACAAGATGAAAATAATGACTACATCAGGGGATGTAGCTCAGTGGTAGAGCACATGTTTCAGATCCCATCGGGGATGTAGCTCAGTGGTAGAGCGCATGCTTTGCATGTATGAGGTCCTGGGTTCAATCCCCAGCATCTCCAAGCAGTTTGGTACTTTCAAGTGAACACTTTTCTTGTTTATAAAATATCTGAAACATATGTGCATCTATTCCGATATCACCAAAATAGCTCAAATAAAAGGCACATGTATCTACACAAGATGAAAATAATAACTACATCAGGGGATGTAGCTCAGTGGTAGAGCGCATGCTTTGCATGTATGAGGTCCTGGGTTCAATCCCCAGCATCTCCAAGCAACTTGATACTTTCAAGTAAATACTTATCCTGTTTCTAAGACCTCTGAAACTTATGTACATGTCCTTTCCAATGTCAGGCTTTATAAATAGTAAGGGCTGCCTTTTTTGAGGTCCTGGGTTCAATCCCCAGCATTTCCAAGCATGTTGGTACTTTCAAGTAAACACTGTTCCTGTTTCTAAAATATCTGAAGCATATGTGCATCTATTCCAATATCACCAAAATAGCTCAAATAAAAGGCACATGTATCTACACAAGATGAAAATAATGACTGCATCAGGGGATGTAGCTCAGTGGAAGAGCGCATGCTTTGCATGTATGAGGTCCTGGGTTCAATCCCCAGCGTCTCCAAGCATGTTGGTACTTTCAAGTAAACACTGTTCCTGTTTTTAAAATATCTGAAACATATGTGCATCTATTCCAATATCACCAAAATAGCTCAAATAATAGGCACATGTATCTACACAAGATGAAAACTATAACTACATCAGGGGATGTAGCTCAGTGGTAGAGCGCATGCTTTGCATGTATGAGGTCCTGGGTTCAATCCCCAGCATCTCCAACCAATTTGATACTTTCAATTAAATATTTATCCTGTTTCTAAGACCTCTGAAACTTATGTACATGTCCTTTCCAATGTCAGGCTTTATAAATAGTAAGGGCTGCCTTTTCAGGGGAGATAGCTCAGTGGTGGAGTGCGTGCTTTGCATGTATGAGGTCCTGGGTTCAATCCCCAGCATCTCCAAGCAGTTTGGTACTTTCAAGTAAACACTTTTCCTGTTTCTAAAACCTCTGAAACGTATGTTCATGTGCTTTCCAAAGTCAGGCTTTATAACCAATAAGGGCTTTCTTTTCAGGGGCTGTAGCTCAGTGGTGGAGTGCGTGCTTTGCGTGTATGATGTCTTGGGTTCAATCCCCAGCATCTCCAAGCAATGTGGAACTTTCCACTAATCTCGTTTCCTGTTTCTTAAACCTTTGTCCCTCATGTGCATATATTCCAGTAATGACATTTATTACCTGCAAATTTTGAATAAAAGGCACATGTAAATACACAGCAGTAAACATTTATCAGCCCAACAGAGGATGTAGCTCAGTGGTAGAGCACATGCTTCAGATCCCATCAGGGGATGTAGCTCAGTGGTAGAGCGCATGCTTTGCATGTATGAGGTCCTGGGTTCAATCCCCAGCATCTCCAAGCAATTTGATACTTTCAAGTAAATACTTATCCTGTTTCTAAGACCTCTGAAACTTATGTACATGTCCTTTCCAATGTCAGGCTTTATAAATAGTAAGGGCTGCCTTTTCAGGGGAGTTAGCTCAGTGGTGGAGTGCATGCTTTGCATGTATGATGTCCTGGGTTCAATCCCCAGCATCTCCAAGCAATGTGGAACTTTCCACTAACCTCGTTTCCTGTTTAAATGCTTATCCTGGTTCTAAGACCTCTGAAACTTATGTACATGTCCTTTCCAATGTCAGGCTTTATAAATAGTAAGGGCTGCCTTTTCAGGGGAGATAGCTCAGTGGTGGAGTGCGTGCTTTGCATGTATGAGGTCCTGGGTTCAATCCCCAGCATCTCCAAGCAGTTTGGTACTTTCAAGTAAACACTTTTCCTGTTTCTAAAACCTCTGAAACGTATGTTCATGTGCTTTCCAAAGTCAGGCTTTATAACCAATAAGGGCTTTCTTTTCAGGGGCTGTAGCTCAGTGGTGGAGTGCGTGCTTTGCGTGTATGATGTCTTGGGTTCAATCCCCAGCATCTCCAAGCAATGTGGAACTTTCCACTAATCTCGTTTCCTGTTTCTTAAACCTTTGTCCCTCATGTGCATATATTCCAGTAATGACATTTATTACCTGCAAATTTTGAATAAAAGGCACATGTAAATACACAGCAGTAAACATTTATCAGCCCATCAGAGGATGTAGCTCAGTGGTAGAGCACATGCTTCAGATCCCATCAGGGGATGTAGCTCAGTGGTAGAGCGCATGCTTTGCATGTATGAGGTCCTGGGTTCAATCCCCAGCATCTCCAAGCAATTTGATACTTTCAAGTAAATACTTATCCTGTTTCTAAGACCTCTGAAACTTATGTACATGTCCTTTCCAATGTCAGGCTTTATAAATAGTAAGGGCTGCCTTTTCAGGGGAGTTAGCTCAGTGGTGGAGTGCATGCTTTGCATGTATGATGTCCTGGGTTCAATCCCCAGCATCTCCAAGCAATGTGGAACTTTCCACTAACCTCGTTTCCTGTTTAAATGCTTATCCTGGTTCTAAGACCTCTGAAACTTATGTACATGTCCTTTCCAATGTCAGGCTTTATAAAGAGTAAGGGCTGCCTTTTCAGGGGAGTTAGCTCAGTGGTGGAGTGCATGCTTTGCATGTATGAGGTCCTGGGTTCAATCCCCAGCATCTCCAAGCAGTTTGGTACTTTCAAGTAAACACTTTTCCTGTTTCTAAAACCTCTGAAACGTATGTTCATGTGCTTTTTCTAAAGTCAGGCTTTATAACCAATAAGGGCTTTCTTTTCAGGGGCTGTAGCTCAGTGGTGGAGTGCATGCTTTGCATGTATGATGTCCTGGGTTCAATCCCCAGCATCTCCAAGCATGTTGGTACTTTCAAGTAACCACTGTTCCTGTTTCTAAAATATCTATTCCAATATCCATTGTAAATAGGCACATGTAAATACACAGCAGTAAACATTTATCAGCCCATCAGAGGATGTAGCTCAGTGGTAGAGCACATGCTTCAAATCCTATCAGGGGATGTAGCTCAGTGGTAGAGCGCATGCTTCGCATGTATGAGGTCCTGGGTTCAATCCCCAGCATCTCCAAGCAGTTTGGTACTTTCAAGTAAACACTGTTCCTGTTTCTAAAATATCTGAAACATATGTGCATCTATTCCGATAGCTCAAATAAAAGACACATGTATCTACACAAGATGAAAATAATGACTACATCAGGGGCTGTAGCTCAGTGGTAGAGTGCATGCTTTGCATGTATGAGGTCCTGGGTTCAATCCCCAGCATCTCCAAGCATGTTGGTACTTTCAAGTAAACACTGTTCCTGTTTATAAAATTTCTGAAACATATGTGCACCTATTCCAGTGTCACCCTTTATCACCAATATAGCTCAAAGAAAAAGCACATGTATCTACACAAGATGAGAATAATAACTACATCAGGGGATGTAGCTCAGTGGTAGAGCGCATGTATGAGGCCCTGGGTTCAATCCCCAGCATCTCCAAGCATTTTGGTACTTTCAAGTAAACACTGTTACTGTTTCTAAAATATCTGAAACGTGTGCATCTATTCCAATGTCACCAAAATAGCTCAAATAAAAGGCACATGTATCTACACAAGATGAAAATAATGACTACATCAGGGGATGTAGCTCAGTGGTAGAGCACATGCTTCACATCCCATCGGGGATGTAGCTCAGTGGTAGAGCGCATGCTTTGCATGTACGAGGCCCTGGGTTCAATCCCCAGCATCTCCAAGCATTTTGGTACTTTCAAGTAAACACTTTTCCTGTTTCTAAAACCTCTGAAACATATGTTCATGTGCTTTCCAAAGTCAGGCTTTATAACCAATAAGGGCTTTCTTTTCAGGGGCTGTAGCTCAGTGGTGGAGTGCATGCTTTGCATGTATGATGTCCTGGATTCAATCCCCAGCATCTCCAAGCAATGTGGAACTTTCCACTAACCTCGTTTCCTGTTTCTTAAACCTTTGTCCCTCATGTGCATATATTCCAGTAATGACATTTATTACCTGCAAATTTTGAATAAAAGGCACATGTAAATACACAGCAGTAAACATTTATCAGCCCATCAGAGGCTGTAGCTCAGTGGTAGAGCACATGCTTCAGATCCCATCAGGGGATGTAGCTGAGTGGTAGAGCGCATGCTTCGCATGTATGAAGTCCAGGGTTGAATCCCCAGCATCTCCAAGCCTTTTGGTACTTTCAAGTGAACACTTTTCTTGTTTATAAAATATCTGAAACATATGTGCACCTATTCCAGTGTCACCCTTTATCACCAATATAGCTCAAAGAAAAAGCACATGTATCTACACAAGATGAAAATAATAACTACATCAGGGGATGTAGCTCAGTGGTAGAGCACATACTTCAGATCCCATCGGGGATGTAGCTCAGTGGTAGAGCACATACTTCAGATCCCATCGGGGATGTAGCTCAGTGGTAGAGCGCATGCTTTGCATGTATGAGGTCCTTGGTTCAATCCCCAGCATCTCCAAGCAGTTTGGTACTTTCAAGTGAACACTTTTCTTGTTTATAAAATATCTGAAACATATGTGCATCTATTCCGATATCACCAAAATAGCTCAAATAAAAGGCACATGTATCTACACAAGATGAAAATAATAACTACATCAGGGGATGTAGCTCAGTGGTAGAGCGCATGCTTCGCATGTATGAGGTCCTGGGTTCAATCCCCAGCATCTCCAAGCAGTTTGGTACTTTCAAGTAAACACTGTTCCTGTTTCTAAAATATCTGAAACATATGTGCATCTATTCCGATAGCTCAAATAAAAGACACATGTATCTACACAAGATGAAAATAATGACTACATCAGGGGATGTAGCTCAGTGGTAGAGTGCATGCTTTGCATGTATGAGGTCCTGGGTTCAATCCCCAGCATCTCCAAGCATGTTGGTACTTTCAAGTAAACACTGTTCCTGTTTATAAAATTTCTGAAACATATGTGCACCTATTCCAGTGTCACCCTTTATCACCAATATAGCTCAAAGAAAAAGCACATGTATCTACACAAGATGAGAATAATAACTACATCAGGGGATGTAGCTCAGTGGTAGAGCGCATGTATGAGGCCCTGGGTTCAATCCCCAGCATCTCCAAGCATTTTGGTACTTTCAAGTAAACACTGTTACTGTTTCTAAAATATCTGAAACGTGTGCATCTATTCCAATGTCACCAAAATAGCTCAAATAAAAGGCACATGTATCTACACAAGATGAAAATAATGACTACATCAGGGGATGTAGCTCAGTGGTAGAGCACATGCTTCACATCCCATCGGGGTTGTAGCTCAGTGGTAGAGCGCATGCTTTGCATGTACGAGGCCCTGGGTTCAATCCCCAGCATCTCCAAGCATTTTGGTACTTTCAAGTAAACACTTTTCCTGTTTCTAAAACCTCTGAAACATATGTTCATGTGCTTTCCAAAGTCAGGCTTTATAACCAATAAGGGCTTTCTTTTCAGGGGCTGTAGCTCAGTGGTGGAGTGCATGCTTTGCATGTATGATGTCCTGGATTCAATCCCCAGCATCTCCAAGCAATGTGGAACTTTCCACTAACCTCGTTTCCTGTTTCTTAAACCTTTGTCCCTCATGTGCATATATTCCAGTAATGACATTTATTACCTGCAAATTTTGAATAAAAGGCACATGTAAATACACAGCAGTAAACATTTATCAGCCCATCAGAGGCTGTAGCTCAGTGGTAGAGCACATGCTTCAGATCCCATCAGGGGATGTAGCTGAGTGGTAGAGCGCATGCTTCGCATGTATGAAGTCCAGGGTTGAATCCCCAGCATCTCCAAGCCTTTTGGTACTTTCAAGTGAACACTTTTCTTGTTTATAAAATATCTGAAACATATGTGCACCTATTCCAGTGTCACCCTTTATCACCAATATAGCTCAAAGAAAAAGCACATGTATCTACACAAGATGAAAATAATAACTACATCAGGGGATGTAGCTCAGTGGTAGAGCACATACTTCAGATCCCATCGGGGATGTAGCTCAGTGGTAGAGCACATACTTCAGATCCCATCGGGGATGTAGCTCAGTGGTAGAGCGCATGCTTTGCATGTATGAGGTCCTTGGTTCAATCCCCAGCATCTCCAAGCAGTTTGGTACTTTCAAGTGAACACTTTTCTTGTTTATAAAATATCTGAAACATATGTGCATCTATTCCGATATCACCAAAATAGCTCAAATAAAAGGCACATGTATCTACACAAGATGAAAATAATAACTACATCAGGGGATGTAGCTCAGTGGTAGAGCGCATGCTTTGCATGTATGAGGTCCTGGGTTCAATCCCCAGCATCTCCAAGCAATTTGATACTTTCAAGTAAATACTTATCCTGTTTCTAAGACCTCTGAAACTTATGTACATGTCCTTTCCAATGTCAGGCTTTATAAATAGTAAGGGCTGCCTTTTTTGAGGTCCTGGGTTCAATCCCCAGCATTTCCAAGCATGTTGGTACTTTCAAGTAAACACTGTTCCTGTTTCTAAAATATCTGAAGCATATGTGCATCTATTCCAATATCACCAAAATAGCTCAAATAAAAGGCACATGTATCTACACAAGATGAAAATAATGACTACATCAGGGGATGTAGCTCAGTGGTAGAGCACATGTTTCAGATCCCATCGGGGATGTAGCTCAGTGGTAGAGCGCATGCTTTGCATGTATGAGGTCCTGGGTTCAATCCCCAGCATCTCCAAGCAGTTTGGTACTTTCAAGTGAACACTTTTCTTGTTTATAAAATATCTGAAACATATGTGCATCTATTCCGATATCACCAAAATAGCTCAAATAAAAGGCACATGTATCTACACAAGATGAAAATAATAACTACATCAGGGGATGTAGCTCAGTGGTAGAGCGCATGCTTTGCATGTATGAGGTCCTGGGTTCAATCCCCAGCATCTCCAAGCAACTTGATACTTTCAAGTAAATACTTATCCTGTTTCTAAGACCTCTGAAACTTATGTACATGTCCTTTCCAATGTCAGGCTTTATAAATAGTAAGGGCTGCCTTTTTTGAGGTCCTGGGTTCAATCCCCAGCATTTCCAAGCATGTTGGTACTTTCAAGTAAACACTGTTCCTGTTTCTAAAATATCTGAAGCATATGTGCATCTATTCCAATATCACCAAAATAGCTCAAATAAAAGGCACATGTATCTACACAAGATGAAAATAATGACTGCATCAGGGGATGTAGCTCAGTGGAAGAGCGCATGCTTTGCATGTATGAGGTCCTGGGTTCAATCCCCAGCGTCTCCAAGCATGTTGGTACTTTCAAGTAAACACTGTTCCTGTTTTTAAAATATCTGAAACATATGTGCATCTATTCCAATATCACCAAAATAGCTCAAATAATAGGCACATGTATCTACACAAGATGAAAACTATAACTACATCAGGGGATGTAGCTCAGTGGTAGAGCGCATGCTTTGCATGTATGAGGTCCTGGGTTCAATCCCCAGCATCTCCAACCAATTTGATACTTTCAATTAAATATTTATCCTGTTTCTAAGACCTCTGAAACTTATGTACATGTCCTTTCCAATGTCAGGCTTTATAAATAGTAAGGGCTGCCTTTTCAGGGGAGATAGCTCAGTGGTGGAGTGCGTGCTTTGCATGTATGAGGTCCTGGGTTCAATCCCCAGCATCTCCAAGCAGTTTGGTACTTTCAAGTAAACACTTTTCCTGTTTCTAAAACCTCTGAAACGTATGTTCATGTGCTTTCCAAAGTCAGGCTTTATAACCAATAAGGGCTTTCTTTTCAGGGGCTGTAGCTCAGTGGTGGAGTGCGTGCTTTGCGTGTATGATGTCTTGGGTTCAATCCCCAGCATCTCCAAGCAATGTGGAACTTTCCACTAATCTCGTTTCCTGTTTCTTAAACCTTTGTCCCTCATGTGCATATATTCCAGTAATGACATTTATTACCTGCAAATTTTGAATAAAAGGCACATGTAAATACACAGCAGTAAACATTTATCAGCCCAACAGAGGATGTAGCTCAGTGGTAGAGCACATGCTTCAGATCCCATCAGGGGATGTAGCTCAGTGGTAGAGCGCATGCTTTGCATGTATGAGGTCCTGGGTTCAATCCCCAGCATCTCCAAGCAATTTGATACTTTCAAGTAAATACTTATCCTGTTTCTAAGACCTCTGAAACTTATGTACATGTCCTTTCCAATGTCAGGCTTTATAAATAGTAAGGGCTGCCTTTTCAGGGGAGTTAGCTCAGTGGTGGAGTGCATGCTTTGCATGTATGATGTCCTGGGTTCAATCCCCAGCATCTCCAAGCAATGTGGAACTTTCCACTAACCTCGTTTCCTGTTTAAATGCTTATCCTGGTTCTAAGACCTCTGAAACTTATGTACATGTCCTTTCCAATGTCAGGCTTTATAAAGAGTAAGGGCTGCCTTTTCAGGGGAGTTAGCTCAGTGGTGGAGTGCATGCTTTGCATGTATGAGGTCCTGGGTTCAATCCCCAGCATCTCCAAGCAGTTTGGTACTTTCAAGTAAACACTTTTCCTGTTTCTAAAACCTCTGAAACGTATGTTCATGTGCTTTTTCTAAAGTCAGGCTTTATAACCAATAAGGGCTTTCTTTTCAGGGGCTGTAGCTCAGTGGTGGAGTGCATGCTTTGCATGTATGATGTCCTGGGTTCAATCCCCAGCATCTCCAAGCATGTTGGTACTTTCAAGTAACCACTGTTCCTGTTTCTAAAATATCTATTCCAATATCCATTGTAAATAGGCACATGTAAATACACAGCAGTAAACATTTATCAGCCCATCAGAGGATGTAGCTCAGTGGTAGAGCACATGCTTCAAATCCTATCAGGGGATGTAGCTCAGTGGTAGAGCGCATGCTTCGCATGTATGAGGTCCTGGGTTCAATCCCCAGCATCTCCAAGCAGTTTGGTACTTTCAAGTAAACACTGTTCCTGTTTATAAAATTTCTGAAACATATGTGCACCTATTCCAGTGTCACCCTTTATCACCAATATAGCTCAAAGAAAAAGCACATGTATCTACACAAGATGAGAATAATAACTACATCAGGGGATGTAGCTCAGTGGTAGAGCGCATGTATGAGGCCCTGGGTTCAATCCCCAGCATCTCCAAGCATTTTGGTACTTTCAAGTAAACACTGTTACTGTTTCTAAAATATCTGAAACGTGTGCATCTATTCCAATGTCACCAAAATAGCTCAAATAAAAGGCACATGTATCTACACAAGATGAAAATAATGACTACATCAGGGGATGTAGCTCAGTGGTAGAGCACATGCTTCACATCCCATCGGGGATGTAGCTCAGTGGTAGAGCGCATGCTTTGCATGTACGAGGCCCTGGGTTCAATCCCCAGCATCTCCAAGCATTTTGGTACTTTCAAGTAAACACTTTTCCTGTTTCTAAAACCTCTGAAACATATGTTCATGTGCTTTCCAAAGTCAGGCTTTATAACCAATAAGGGCTTTCTTTTCAGGGGCTGTAGCTCAGTGGTGGAGTGCATGCTTTGCATGTATGATGTCCTGGATTCAATCCCCAGCATCTCCAAGCAATGTGGAACTTTCCACTAACCTCGTTTCCTGTTTCTTAAACCTTTGTCCCTCATGTGCATATATTCCAGTAATGACATTTATTACCTGCAAATTTTGAATAAAAGGCACATGTAAATACACAGCAGTAAACATTTATCAGCCCATCAGAGGCTGTAGCTCAGTGGTAGAGCACATGCTTCAGATCCCATCAGGGGATGTAGCTGAGTGGTAGAGCGCATGCTTCGCATGTATGAAGTCCAGGGTTGAATCCCCAGCATCTCCAAGCCTTTTGGTACTTTCAAGTGAACACTTTTCTTGTTTATAAAATATCTGAAACATATGTGCACCTATTCCAGTGTCACCCTTTATCACCAATATAGCTCAAAGAAAAAGCACATGTATCTACACAAGATGAAAATAATAACTACATCAGGGGATGTAGCTCAGTGGTAGAGCACATACTTCAGATCCCATCGGGGATGTAGCTCAGTGGTAGAGCACATACTTCAGATCCCATCGGGGATGTAGCTCAGTGGTAGAGCGCATGCTTTGCATGTATGAGGTCCTTGGTTCAATCCCCAGCATCTCCAAGCAGTTTGGTACTTTCAAGTGAACACTTTTCTTGTTTATAAAATATCTGAAACATATGTGCATCTATTCCGATATCACCAAAATAGCTCAAATAAAAGGCACATGTATCTACACAAGATGAAAATAATAACTACGTCAGGGGATGTAGCTCAGTGGTAGAGCGCATGCTTTGCATGTATGAGGTCCTGGGTTCAATCCCCAGCATCTCCAAGCAATTTGATACTTTCAAGTAAATACTTATCCTGTTTCTAAGACCTCTGAAACTTATGTACATGTCCTTTCCAATGTCAGGCTTTATAAATAGTAAGGGCTGCCTTTTTTGAGGTCCTGGGTTCAATCCCCAGCATTTCCAAGCATGTTGGTACTTTCAAGTAAACACTGTTCCTGTTTCTAAAATATCTGAAGCATATGTGCATCTATTCCAATATCACCAAAATAGCTCAAATAAAAGGCACATGTATCTACACAAGATGAAAATAATGACTACATCAGGGGATGTAGCTCAGTGGTAGAGCACATGTTTCAGATCCCATCGGGGATGTAGCTCAGTGGTAGAGCGCATGCTTTGCATGTATGAGGTCCTGGGTTCAATCCCCAGCATCTCCAAGCAGTTTGGTACTTTCAAGTGAACACTTTTCTTGTTTATAAAATATCTGAAACATATGTGCATCTATTCCGATATCACCAAAATAGCTCAAATAAAAGGCACATGTATCTACACAAGATGAAAATAATAACTACATCAGGGGATGTAGCTCAGTGGTAGAGCGCATGCTTTGCATGTATGAGGTCCTGGGTTCAATCCCCAGCATCTCCAAGCAATTTGATACTTTCAAGTAAATACTTATCCTTTTTCTAAGACCTCTGAAACTCATGTACATGTCCTTTCCAATGTCAGGCTTTATAAATAGTAAGGGCTGCCTTTTTTGAGGTCCTGGGTTCAATCCCCAGCATTTCCAAGCATGTTGGTACTTTCAAGTAAACACTGTTCCTGTTTCTAAAATATCTGAAGCATATGTGCATCTATTCCAATATCACCAAAATAGCTCAAATAAAAGGCACATGTATCTACACAAGATGAAAATAATGACTACATCAGGGGATGTAGCTCAGTGGTAGAGCACATACTTCAGATCCCGTCGGGGATGTAGCTCAGTGGTAGAGCGCATGCTTTGCATGTATGAGGCCCTGGGTTCAATCCCCAGCATCTCCAAGCGTTTTGGTACTTTCAAGTAAACACTGTTCCTGTTTCTAAAATATCTGAAACATATGTGCATCTATTCCGATATCACCAAAATAGCTCAAATAAAAGGCACATGTATCTACACAAGATGAAAATAATGACTGCATCAGGGGATGTAGCTCAGTGGAAGAGCGCATGCTTTGCATGTATGAGGTCCTGGGTTCAATCCCCAGCGTCTCCAAGCATGTTGGTACTTTCAAGTAAACACTGTTCCTGTTTTTAAAATATCTGAAACATATGTGCATCTATTCCAATATCACCAAAATAGCTCAAATAATAGGCACATGTATCTACACAAGATGAAAACTATAACTACATCAGGGGATGTAGCTCAGTGGTAGAGCGCATGCTTTGCATGTATGAGGTCCTGGGTTCAATCCCCAGCATCTCCAACCAATTTGATACTTTCAATTAAATATTTATCCTGTTTCTAAGACCTCTGAAACTTATGTACATGTCCTTTCCAATGTCAGGCTTTATAAATAGTAAGGGCTGCCTTTTCAGGGGAGTTAGCTCAGTGGTGGAGTGCATGCTTTGCATGTATGATGTCCTGGGTTCAATCCCCAGCATCTCCAAGCAATGTGGAACTTTCCACTAACCTCGTTTCCTGTTTAAATGCTTATCCTGGTTCTAAGACCTCTGAAACTTATGTACATGTCCTTTCCAATGTCAGGCTTTATAAAGAGTAAGGGCTGCCTTTTCAGGGGAGTTAGCTCAGTGGTGGAGTGCATGCTTTGCATGTATGAGGTCCTGGGTTCAATCCCCAGCATCTCCAAGCAGTTTGGTACTTTCAAGTAAACACTTTTCCTGTTTCTAAAACCTCTGAAACGTATGTTCATGTGCTTTCCAAAGTCAGGCTTTATAACCAATAAGGGCTTTCTTTTCAGGGGCTGTAGCTCAGTGGTGGAGTGCATGCTTTGCATGTATGATGTCCTGGGTTCAATCCCCAGCATCTCCAAGCATGTTGGTACTTTCAAGTAACCACTGTTCCTGTTTCTAAAATATCTATTCCAATATCCATTGTAAATAGGCACATGTAAATACACAGCAGTAAACATTTATCAGCCCATCAGAGGATGTAGCTCAGTGGTAGAGCACATGCTTCAAATCCTATCAGGGGATGTAGCTCAGTGGTAGAGCGCATGCTTCGCATGTATGAGGTCCTGGGTTCAATCCCCAGCATCTCCAAGCAGTTTGGTACTTTCAAGTAAACACTGTTCCTGTTTCTAAAATATCTGAAACATATGTGCATCTATTCCGATAGCTCAAATAAAAGACACATGTATCTACACAAGATGAAAATAATGACTACATCAGGGGATGTAGCTCAGTGGTAGAGTGCATGCTTTGCATGTATGAGGTCCTGGGTTCAATCCCCAGCATCTCCAAGCATGTTGGTACTTTCAAGTAAACACTGTTCCTGTTTATAAAATTTCTGAAACATATGTGCACCTATTCCAGTGTCACCCTTTATCACCAATATAGCTCAAAGAAAAAGCACATGTATCTACACAAGATGAGAATAATAACTACATCAGGGGATGTAGCTCAGTGGTAGAGCGCATGTATGAGGCCCTGGGTTCAATCCCCAGCATCTCCAAGCATTTTGGTACTTTCAAGTAAACACTGTTACTGTTTCTAAAATATCTGAAACGTGTGCATCTATTCCAATGTCACCAAAATAGCTCAAATAAAAGGCACATGTATCTACACAAGATGAAAATAATGACTACATCAGGGGATGTAGCTCAGTGGTAGAGCACATGCTTCACATCCCATCGGGGATGTAGCTCAGTGGTAGAGCGCATGCTTTGCATGTACGAGGCCCTGGGTTCAATCCCCAGCATCTCCAAGCATTTTGGTACTTTCAAGTAAACACTTTTCCTGTTTCTAAAACCTCTGAAACATATGTTCATGTGCTTTCCAAAGTCAGGCTTTATAACCAATAAGGGCTTTCTTTTCAGGGGCTGTAGCTCAGTGGTGGAGTGCATGCTTTGCATGTATGATGTCCTGGATTCAATCCCCAGCATCTCCAAGCAATGTGGAACTTTCCACTAACCTCGTTTCCTGTTTCTTAAACCTTTGTCCCTCATGTGCATATATTCCAGTAATGACATTTATTACCTGCAAATTTTGAATAAAAGGCACATGTAAATACACAGCAGTAAACATTTATCAGCCCATCAGAGGCTGTAGCTCAGTGGTAGAGCACATGCTTCAGATCCCATCAGGGGATGTAGCTGAGTGGTAGAGCGCATGCTTCGCATGTATGAAGTCCAGGGTTGAATCCCCAGCATCTCCAAGCCTTTTGGTACTTTCAAGTGAACACTTTTCTTGTTTATAAAATATCTGAAACATATGTGCACCTATTCCAGTGTCACCCTTTATCACCAATATAGCTCAAAGAAAAAGCACATGTATCTACACAAGATGAAAATAATAACTACATCAGGGGATGTAGCTCAGTGGTAGAGCACATACTTCAGATCCCATCGGGGATGTAGCTCAGTGGTAGAGCACATACTTCAGATCCCATCGGGGATGTAGCTCAGTGGTAGAGCGCATGCTTTGCATGTATGAGGTCCTTGGTTCAATCCCCAGCATCTCCAAGCAGTTTGGTACTTTCAAGTGAACACTTTTCTTGTTTATAAAATATCTGAAACATATGTGCATCTATTCCGATATCACCAAAATAGCTCAAATAAAAGGCACATGTATCTACACAAGATGAAAATAATAACTACGTCAGGGGATGTAGCTCAGTGGTAGAGCGCATGCTTTGCATGTATGAGGTCCTGGGTTCAATCCCCAGCATCTCCAAGCAATTTGATACTTTCAAGTAAATACTTATCCTGTTTCTAAGACCTCTGAAACTTATGTACATGTCCTTTCCAATGTCAGGCTTTATAAATAGTAAGGGCTGCCTTTTTTGAGGTCCTGGGTTCAATCCCCAGCATTTCCAAGCATGTTGGTACTTTCAAGTAAACACTGTTCCTGTTTCTAAAATATCTGAAGCATATGTGCATCTATTCCAATATCACCAAAATAGCTCAAATAAAAGGCACATGTATCTACACAAGATGAAAATAATGACTACATCAGGGGATGTAGCTCAGTGGTAGAGCACATGTTTCAGATCCCATCGGGGATGTAGCTCAGTGGTAGAGCGCATGCTTTGCATGTATGAGGTCCTGGGTTCAATCCCCAGCATCTCCAAGCAGTTTGGTACTTTCAAGTGAACACTTTTCTTGTTTATAAAATATCTGAAACATATGTGCATCTATTCCGATATCACCAAAATAGCTCAAATAAAAGGCACATGTATCTACACAAGATGAAAATAATAACTACATCAGGGGATGTAGCTCAGTGGTAGAGCGCATGCTTTGCATGTATGAGGTCCTGGGTTCAATCCCCAGCATCTCCAAGCAATTTGATACTTTCAAGTAAATACTTATCCTTTTTCTAAGACCTCTGAAACTCATGTACATGTCCTTTCCAATGTCAGGCTTTATAAATAGTAAGGGCTGCCTTTTTTGAGGTCCTGGGTTCAATCCCCAGCATTTCCAAGCATGTTGGTACTTTCAAGTAAACACTGTTCCTGTTTCTAAAATATCTGAAGCATATGTGCATCTATTCCAATATCACCAAAATAGCTCAAATAAAAGGCACATGTATCTACACAAGATGAAAATAATGACTACATCAGGGGATGTAGCTCAGTGGTAGAGCACATACTTCAGATCCCGTCGGGGATGTAGCTCAGTGGTAGAGCGCATGCTTTGCATGTATGAGTCCCTGGGTTCAATCCCCAGCATCTCCAAGCGTTTTGGTACTTTCAAGTAAACACTGTTCCTGTTTCTAAAATATCTGAAACATATGTGCATCTATTCCGATATCACCAAAATAGCTCAAATAAAAGGCACATGTATCTACACAAGATGAAAATAATGACTGCATCAGGGGATGTAGCTCAGTGGAAGAGCGCATGCTTTGCATGTATGAGGTCCTGGGTTCAATCCCCAGCGTCTCCAAGCATGTTGGTACTTTCAAGTAAACACTGTTCCTGTTTTTAAAATATCTGAAACATATGTGCATCTATTCCAATATCACCAAAATAGCTCAAATAATAGGCACATGTATCTACACAAGATGAAAACTATAACTACATCAGGGGTTGTAGCTCAGTGGTAGAGCGCATGCTTTGCATGTATGAGGTCCTGGGTTCAATCCCCAGCATCTCCAACCAATTTGATACTTTCAATTAAATATTTATCCTGTTTCTAAGACCTCTGAAACTTATGTACATGTCCTTTCCAATGTCAGGCTTTATAAATAGTAAGGGCTGCCTTTTCAGGGGAGTTAGCTCAGTGGTGGAGTGCATGCTTTGCATGTATGATGTCCTGGGTTCAATCCCCAGCATCTCCAAGCAATGTGGAACTTTCCACTAACCTCGTTTCCTGTTTAAATGCTTATCCTGGTTCTAAGACCTCTGAAACTTATGTACATGTCCTTTCCAATGTCAGGCTTTATAAAGAGTAAGGGCTGCCTTTTCAGGGGAGTTAGCTCAGTGGTGGAGTGCATGCTTTGCATGTATGAGGTCCTGGGTTCAATCCCCAGCATCTCCAAGCAGTTTGGTACTTTCAAGTAAACACTTTTCCTGTTTCTAAAACCTCTGAAACGTATGTTCATGTGCTTTCCAAAGTCAGGCTTTATAACCAATAAGGGCTTTCTTTTCAGGGGCTGTAGCTCAGTGGTGGAGTGCATGCTTTGCATGTATGATGTCCTGGGTTCAATCCCCAGCATCTCCAAGCATGTTGGTACTTTCAAGTAACCACTGTTCCTGTTTCTAAAATATCTATTCCAATATCCATTGTAAATAGGCACATGTAAATACACAGCAGTAAACATTTATCAGCCCATCAGAGGATGTAGCTCAGTGGTAGAGCACATGCTTCAAATCCTATCAGGGGATGTAGCTCAGTGGTAGAGCGCATGCTTCGCATGTATGAGGTCCTGGGTTCAATCCCCAGCATCTCCAAGCAGTTTGGTACTTTCAAGTAAACACTGTTCCTGTTTCTAAAATATCTGAAACATATGTGCATCTATTCCGATAGCTCAAATAAAAGACACATTTATCTACACAAGATGAAAATAATGACTACATCAGGGGATGTAGCTCAGTGGTAGAGTGCATGCTTTGCATGTATGAGGTCCTGGGTTCAATCCCCAGCATCTCCAAGCATGTTGGTACTTTCAAGTAAACACTGTTCCTGTTTATAAAATTTCTGAAACATATGTGCACCTATTCCAGTGTCACCCTTTATCACCAATATAGCTCAAAGAAAAAGCACATGTATCTACACAAGATGAGAATAATAACTACATCAGGGGATGTAGCTCAGTGGTAGAGCGCATGTATGAGGCCCTGGGTTCAATCCCCAGCATCTCCAAGCATTTTGGTACTTTCAAGTAAACACTGTTACTGTTTCTAAAATATCTGAAACGTGTGCATCTATTCCAATGTCACCAAAATAGCTCAAATAAAAGGCACATGTATCTACACAAGATGAAAATAATGACTACATCAGGGGATGTAGCTCAGTGGTAGAGCACATGCTTCACATCCCATCGGGGATGTAGCTCAGTGGTAG
Source organism: Coreius guichenoti (assembly GCA_039654105.1). Taxonomy (NCBI): domain Eukaryota; kingdom Metazoa; phylum Chordata; class Actinopteri; order Cypriniformes; family Gobionidae; genus Coreius; species Coreius guichenoti. The sequence continues at coordinate 27,743,762 of CM077182.1, forward strand.
AGCGCATGCTTTGCATGTACGAGGCCCTGGGTTCAATCCCCAGCATCTCCAAGCATTTTGGTACTTTCAAGTAAACACTTTTCCTGTTTCTAAAACCTCTGAAACATATGTTCATGTGCTTTCCAAAGTCAGGCTTTATAACCAATAAGGGCTTTCTTTTCAGGGGCTGTAGCTCAGTGGTGGAGTGCATGCTTTGCATGTATGATGTCCTGGATTCAATCCCCAGCATCTCCAAGCAATGTGGAACTTTCCACTAACCTCGTTTCCTGTTTCTTAAACCTTTGTCCCTCATGTGCATATATTCCAGTAATGACATTTATTACCTGCAAATTTTGAATAAAAGGCACATGTAAATACACAGCAGTAAACATTTATCAGCCCATCAGAGGCTGTAGCTCAGTGGTAGAGCACATGCTTCAGATCCCATCAGGGGATGTAGCTGAGTGGTAGAGCGCATGCTTCGCATGTATGAAGTCCAGGGTTGAATCCCCAGCATCTCCAAGCCTTTTGGTACTTTCAAGTGAACACTTTTCTTGTTTATAAAATATCTGAAACATATGTGCACCTATTCCAGTGTCACCCTTTATCACCAATATAGCTCAAAGAAAAGGCACATGTATCTACACAAGATGAAAATAATGACTGCATCAGGGGATGTAGCTCAGTGGTAGAGCACATACTTCAGATCCCATCGGGGATGTAGCTCAGTGGTAGAGCACATACTTCAGATCCCATCGGGGATGTAGCTCAGTGGTAGAGCGCATGCTTTGCATGTATGAGGTCCTTGGTTCAATCCCCAGCATCTCCAAGCAGTTTGGTACTTTCAAGTGAACACTTTTCTTGTTTATAAAATATCTGAAACATATGTGCATCTATTCCGATATCACCAAAATAGCTCAAATAAAAGGCACATGTATCTACACAAGATGAAAATAATAACTACGTCAGGGGATGTAGCTCAGTGGTAGAGCGCATGCTTTGCATGTATGAGGTCCTGGGTTCAATCCCCAGCATCTCCAAGCAATTTGATACTTTCAAGTAAATACTTATCCTGTTTCTAAGACCTCTGAAACTTATGTACATGTCCTTTCCAATGTCAGGCTTTATAAATAGTAAGGGCTGCCTTTTTTGAGGTCCTGGGTTCAATCCCCAGCATTTCCAAGCATGTTGGTACTTTCAAGTAAACACTGTTCCTGTTTCTAAAATATCTGAAGCATATGTGCATCTATTCCAATATCACCAAAATAGCTCAAATAAAAGGCACATGTATCTACACAAGATGAAAATAATGACTACATCAGGGGATGTAGCTCAGTGGTAGAGCACATGTTTCAGATCCCATCGGGGATGTAGCTCAGTGGTAGAGCGCATGCTTTGCATGTATGAGGTCCTTGGTTCAATCCCCAGCATCTCCAAGCAGTTTGGTACTTTCAAGTGAACACTTTTCTTGTTTATAAAATATCTGAAACATATGTGCATCTATTCCGATATCACCAAAATAGCTCAAATAAAAGGCACATGTATCTACACAAGATGAAAATAATAACTACGTCAGGGGATGTAGCTCAGTGGTAGAGCGCATGCTTTGCATGTATGAGGTCCTGGGTTCAATCCCCAGCATCTCCAAGCAATTTGATACTTTCAAGTAAATACTTATCCTGTTTCTAAGACCTCTGAAACTTATGTACATGTCCTTTCCAATGTCAGGCTTTATAAATAGTAAGGGCTGCCTTTTTTGAGGTCCTGGGTTCAATCCCCAGCATTTCCAAGCATGTTGGTACTTTCAAGTAAACACTGTTCCTGTTTCTAAAATATCTGAAGCATATGTGCATCTATTCCAATATCACCAAAATAGCTCAAATAAAAGGCACATGTATCTACACAAGATGAAAATAATGACTACATCAGGGGATGTAGCTCAGTGGTAGAGCACATGTTTCAGATCCCATCGGGGATGTAGCTCAGTGGTAGAGCGCATGCTTTGCATGTATGAGGTCCTGGGTTCAATCCCCAGCATCTCCAAGCAGTTTGGTACTTTCAAGTGAACACTTTTCTTGTTTATAAAATATCTGAAACATATGTGCATCTATTCCGATATCACCAAAATAGCTCAAATAAAAGGCACATGTATCTACACAAGATGAAAATAATAACTACATCAGGGGATGTAGCTCAGTGGTAGAGCGCATGCTTTGCATGTATGAGGTCCTGGGTTCAATCCCCAGCATCTCCAAGCAATTTGATACTTTCAAGTAAATACTTATCCTTTTTCTAAGACCTCTGAAACTCATGTACATGTCCTTTCCAATGTCAGGCTTTATAAATAGTAAGGGCTGCCTTTTTTGAGGTCCTGGGTTCAATCCCCAGCATTTCCAAGCATGTTGGTACTTTCAAGTAAACACTGTTCCTGTTTCTAAAATATCTGAAGCATATGTGCATCTATTCCAATATCACCAAAATAGCTCAAATAAAAGGCACATGTATCTACACAAGATGAAAATAATGACTACATCAGGGGATGTAGCTCAGTGGTAGAGCACATACTTCAGATCCCGTCGGGGATGTAGCTCAGTGGTAGAGCGCATGCTTTGCATGTATGAGGCCCTGGGTTCAATCCCCAGCATCTCCAAGCGTTTTGGTACTTTCAAGTAAACACTGTTCCTGTTTCTAAAATATCTGAAACATATGTGCATCTATTCCGATATCACCAAAATAGCTCAAATAAAAGGCACATGTATCTACACAAGATGAAAATAATGACTGCATCAGGGGATGTAGCTCAGTGGAAGAGCGCATGCTTTGCATGTATGAGGTCCTGGGTTCAATCCCCAGCGTCTCCAAGCATGTTGGTACTTTCAAGTAAACACTGTTCCTGTTTTTAAAATATCTGAAACATATGTGCATCTATTCCAATATCACCAAAATAGCTCAAATAATAGGCACATGTATCTACACAAGATGAAAACTATAACTACATCAGGGGTTGTAGCTCAGTGGTAGAGCGCATGCTTTGCATGTATGAGGTCCTGGGTTCAATCCCCAGCATCTCCAACCAATTTGATACTTTCAATTAAATATTTATCCTGTTTCTAAGACCTCTGAAACTTATGTACATGTCCTTTCCAATGTCAGGCTTTATAAATAGTAAGGGCTGCCTTTTCAGGGGAGTTAGCTCAGTGGTGGAGTGCATGCTTTGCATGTATGATGTCCTGGGTTCAATCCCCAGCATCTCCAAGCAATGTGGAACTTTCCACTAACCTCGTTTCCTGTTTAAATGCTTATCCTGGTTCTAAGACCTCTGAAACTTATGTACATGTCCTTTCCAATGTCAGGCTTTATAAAGAGTAAGGGCTGCCTTTTCAGGGGAGTTAGCTCAGTGGTGGAGTGCATGCTTTGCATGTATGAGGTCCTGGGTTCAATCCCCAGCATCTCCAAGCAGTTTGGTACTTTCAAGTAAACACTTTTCCTGTTTCTAAAACCTCTGAAACGTATGTTCATGTGCTTTCCAAAGTCAGGCTTTATAACCAATAAGGGCTTTCTTTTCAGGGGCTGTAGCTCAGTGGTGGAGTGCATGCTTTGCATGTATGATGTCCTGGGTTCAATCCCCAGCATCTCCAAGCATGTTGGTACTTTCAAGTAACCACTGTTCCTGTTTCTAAAATATCTATTCCAATATCCATTGTAAATAGGCACATGTAAATACACAGCAGTAAACATTTATCAGCCCATCAGAGGATGTAGCTCAGTGGTAGAGCACATGCTTCAAATCCTATCAGGGGATGTAGCTCAGTGGTAGAGCGCATGCTTCGCATGTATGAGGTCCTGGGTTCAATCCCCAGCATCTCCAAGCAGTTTGGTACTTTCAAGTAAACACTGTTCCTGTTTCTAAAATATCTGAAACATATGTGCATCTATTCCGATAGCTCAAATAAAAGACACATTTATCTACACAAGATGAAAATAATGACTACATCAGGGGATGTAGCTCAGTGGTAGAGTGCATGCTTTGCATGTATGAGGTCCTGGGTTCAATCCCCAGCATCTCCAAGCATGTTGGTACTTTCAAGTAAACACTGTTCCTGTTTATAAAATTTCTGAAACATATGTGCACCTATTCCAGTGTCACCCTTTATCACCAATATAGCTCAAAGAAAAAGCACATGTATCTACACAAGATGAGAATAATAACTACATCAGGGGATGTAGCTCAGTGGTAGAGCGCATGTATGAGGCCCTGGGTTCAATCCCCAGCATCTCCAAGCATTTTGGTACTTTCAAGTAAACACTGTTACTGTTTCTAAAATATCTGAAACGTGTGCATCTATTCCAATGTCACCAAAATAGCTCAAATAAAAGGCACATGTATCTACACAAGATGAAAATAATGACTACATCAGGGGATGTAGCTCAGTGGTAGAGCACATGCTTCACATCCCATCGGGGATGTAGCTCAGTGGTAGAGCGCATGCTTTGCATGTACGAGGCCCTGGGTTCAATCCCCAGCATCTCCAAGCATTTTGGTACTTTCAAGTAAACACTTTTCCTGTTTCTAAAACCTCTGAAACATATGTTCATGTGCTTTCCAAAGTCAGGCTTTATAACCAATAAGGGCTTTCTTTTCAGGGGCTGTAGCTCAGTGGTGGAGTGCATGCTTTGCATGTATGATGTCCTGGATTCAATCCCCAGCATCTCCAAGCAATGTGGAACTTTCCACTAACCTCGTTTCCTGTTTCTTAAACCTTTGTCCCTCATGTGCATATATTCCAGTAATGACATTTATTACCTGCAAATTTTGAATAAAAGGCACATGTAAATACACAGCAGTAAACATTTATCAGCCCATCAGAGGCTGTAGCTCAGTGGTAGAGCACATGCTTCAGATCCCATCAGGGGATGTAGCTGAGTGGTAGAGCGCATGCTTCGCATGTATGAAGTCCAGGGTTGAATCCCCAGCATCTCCAAGCCTTTTGGTACTTTCAAGTGAACACTTTTCTTGTTTATAAAATATCTGAAACATATGTGCACCTATTCCAGTGTCACCCTTTATCACCAATATAGCTCAAAGAAAAGGCACATGTATCTACACAAGATGAAAATAATGACTGCATCAGGGGATGTAGCTCAGTGGAAGAGCGCATGCTTTGCATGTATGAGGTCCTGGGTTCAATCCCCAGCGTCTCCAAGCATGTTGGTACTTTCAAGTAAACACTGTTCCTGTTTTTAAAATATCTGAAACATATGTGCATCTATTCCGATATCACCAAAATAGCTCAAATAAAAGGCACATGTATCTACACAAGATGAAAATAATGACTGCATCAGGGGATGTAGCTCAGTGGAAGAGCGCATGCTTTGCATGTATGAGGTCCTGGGTTCAATCCCCAGCGTCTCCAAGCATGTTGGTACTTTCAAGTAAACACTGTTCCTGTTTTTAAAATATCTGAAACATATGTGCATCTATTCCAATATCACCAAAATAGCTCAAATAATAGGCACATGTATCTACACAAGATGAAAACTATAACTACATCAGGGGATGTAGCTCAGTGGTAGAGCGCATGCTTTGCATGTATGAGGTCCTGGGTTCAATCCCCAGCATCTCCAACCAATTTGATACTTTCAATTAAATATTTATCCTGTTTCTAAGACCTCTGAAACTTATGTACATGTCCTTTCCAATGTCAGGCTTTATAAATAGTAAGGGCTGCCTTTTCAGGGGAGTTAGCTCAGTGGTGGAGTGCATGCTTTGCATGTATGATGTCCTGGGTTCAATCCCCAGCATCTCCAAGCAATGTGGAACTTTCCACTAACCTCGTTTCCTGTTTAAATGCTTATCCTGGTTCTAAGACCTCTGAAACTTATGTACATGTCCTTTCCAATGTCAGGCTTTATAAAGAGTAAGGGCTGCCTTTTCAGGGGAGTTAGCTCAGTGGTGGAGTGCATGCTTTGCATGTATGAGGTCCTGGGTTCAATCCCCAGCATCTCCAAGCAGTTTGGTACTTTCAAGTAAACACTTTTCCTGTTTCTAAAACCTCTGAAACGTATGTTCATGTGCTTTCCAAAGTCAGGCTTTATAACCAATAAGGGCTTTCTTTTCAGGGGCTGTAGCTCAGTGGTGGAGTGCATGCTTTGCATGTATGATGTCCTGGGTTCAATCCCCAGCATCTCCAAGCATGTTGGTACTTTCAAGTAACCACTGTTCCTGTTTCTAAAATATCTATTCCAATATCCATTGTAAATAGGCACATGTAAATACACAGCAGTAAACATTTATCAGCCCATCAGAGGATGTAGCTCAGTGGTAGAGCACATGCTTCAAATCCTATCAGGGGATGTAGCTCAGTGGTAGAGTGCATGCTTCGCATGTATGAGGTCCTGGGTTTAATCCCCAGCATCTCCAAGCAGTTTGGTACTTTCAAGTAAACACTGTTCCTGTTTCTAAAATATCTGAAACATATGTGCATCTATTCCGATAGCTCAAATAAAAGACACATGTATCTACACAAGATGAAAATAATGGCTACATCAGGGGATGTAGCTCAGTGGTAGAGTGCATGCTTTGCATGTATGAGGTCCTGGGTTCAATCCCCAGCATCTCCAAGCATGTTGGTACTTTCAAGTAAACACTGTTCCTGTTTATAAAATTTCTGAAACATATGTGCACCTATTCCAGTGTCACCCTTTATCACCAATATAGCTCAAAGAAAAAGCACATGTATCTACACAAGATGAGAATAATAACTACATCAGGGGATGTAGCTCAGTGGTAGAGCGCATGTATGAGGCCCTGGGTTCAATCCCCAGCATCTCCAAGCATTTTGGTACTTTCAAGTAAACACTGTTACTGTTTCTAAAATATCTGAAACGTGTGCATCTATTCCAATGTCACCAAAATAGCTCAAATAAAAGGCACATGTATCTACACAAGATGAAAATAATGACTACATCAGGGGATGTAGCTCAGTGGTAGAGCACATGCTTCACATCCCATCGGGGATGTAGCTCAGTGGTAGAGCGCATGCTTTGCATGTACGAGGCCCTGGGTTCAATCCCCAGCATCTCCAAGCATTTTGGTACTTTCAAGTAAACACTTTTCCTGTTTCTAAAACCTCTGAAACACATGTTCATGTGCTTTCCAAAGTCAGGCTTTATAACCAATAAGGGCTTTCTTTTCAGGGGCTGTAGCTCAGTGGTGGAGTGCATGCTTTGCATGTATGATGTCCTGGATTCAATCTCCAGCATCTCCAAGCAATGTGGAACTTTCCACTAACCTCGTTTCCTGTTTCTTAAACCTTTGTCCCTCATGTGCATATATTCCAGTAATGACATTTATTACCTGCAAATTTTGAATAAAAGGCACATGTAAATACACAGCAGTAAACATTTATCAGCCCATCAGAGGCTGTAGCTCAGTGGTAGAGCACATGCTTCAGATCCCATCAGGGGATGTAGCTCAGTGGTAGAGCGCATGCTTCGCATGTATGAGGTCCTGGGTTCAATCCCCAGCATTTCCAAGCATGTTGGTACTTTCAAGTAACCACTGTTCCTATTTCTAAAATATCTGAAACATATGTGCATCTATTCCGATATCACCAAAGTAGCTCAAATAATAGGCACATGTATCTACACAAGATGAAAACAATAACTACATCAGGGGATGTAGCTTAGTGGTAGAGTGCATGCTTTGCATGTATGAGGTCCTGGGTTCAATCCCCAGCATCTCCAAGCAATTTGATACTTTCAAGTAAATACTTATCCTGTTTCTAAGACCTCTGAAACTTATGTACATGTCCTTTCCAATGTCAGGCTTTATAAATAGTAAGGGCTGCCTTTTCAGGGGAGTTATCTCAGTGGTGGAGTGCATGCTTTGCATGTATGAGGCCCTGGGTTCAATCCCCAGCATCTCCAAGCATTTTGGTACTTTCAAGTAAACACTTTTCCTGTTTCTAAAACCTCTGAAACATATGTTCATGTGCTTTCCAAAGTCAGGCTTTATAACCAATAAGGGCTTTCTTTTCAGGGGCTGTAGCTCAGTGGTGGAGTGCATGCTTTGCATGTATGATGTCCTGGATTCAATCCCCAGCATCTCCAAGCAATGTGGAACTTTCCACTAACCTCGTTTCCTGTTTCTTAAACCTTTGTCCCTCATGTGCATATATTCCAGTAATGACATTTATTACCTGCAAATTTTGAATAAAAGGCACATGTAAATACACAGCAGTAAACATTTATCAGCCCATCAGAGGCTGTAGCTCAGTGGTAGAGCACATGCTTCAGATCCCATCAGGGGATGTAGCTCAGTGGTAGAGCGCATGCTTTGCATGTATGAGGCCCTGGGTTCAATCCCCAGCATCTCCAAGCATTTTGGTACTTTCAAGTAAACACTGTTCCTGTTTCTAAAATATCTGAAACATATGTGCATCTATTCCGATATCACCAAAATAGCTCAAATAAAAGGCACATGTATCTACACAAGATGAAAACAATAACTACATCAGGGGATGTAGCTCAGTGGTAGAGCGCATGCTTTGCATGTATGAGGTCCTGGGTTCAATCCCCAGCATCTCCAAGCAATTTGATACTTTCAAGTAAATACTTATCCTGTTTCTAAGACCTCTTAAACTTATGTACATGTCCTTTCCAATGTCAGGCTTTATAAATAGTAAGGGCTTCCTTTTCAGGGGAGTTAGCTCAGTGGTGGAGTGCATGCTTTGCATGTATGATGTTCTGGGTTCAATCCCCAGCATCTCCAAGCAGTTTGGTACTTTCAAGTAAACACTTTTCCTGTTTCTAAAACCTCTGAAACGTATGTTCATGTGCTTTCCAAAGTCAGGCTTTATAACCAATAAGGGCTTTCTTTTCAGGGGCTGTAGCTCAGTGGTGGAGTGCATGCTTTGCATGTATGATGTCCTGGATTCAATCCCCAGCATCTCCAAGCAATGTGGAACTTTCCACTAACCTCGTTTCCTGCTTCTTAAACCTTTGTCCCTCATGTGCATATATTCCAGTAATGACATTTATTACCTGCAAATTTTGAATAAAAGGCACATGTAAATACACAGCAGTAAACATTTATCAGCCCATGTGCTCAGTGGTAGAGCACATGCTTTAGATCCCATCAGGGGATGTAGCTCAGTGGTAGAGCGCATGCTTCGCATGTATGAGGTCCTGGGTTCAATCCCCAGCATCTCCAAGCAGTTTGGTACTTTCAAGTAAACACTTTTCCTGTTTCTAAAACCTCTGAAACGTATGTTCATGTGCTTTCCAAAGTCAGGCTTTATAACCAATAAAGGCTTTCTTTTCAGGGGCTGTAGCTCAGTGGTGGAGTGCATGCTTTGCGTGTATGATGTCCTGGATTCAATCCCCAGCATCTCCAAGCAATGTGGAACTTTCCACTAAACTCGTTTCCTGTTTCTTAAACCTTTGTCCCTCATGTGCATATATTCCAGTAATGACATTTATTACCTGCAAATTTTGAATAAAAGGCACATGTAAATACACAGCAGTAAACATTTATCAGCCCATCAGAGGATGTAGCTCAGTGGTAGAGCCCATGGTTCAGGTCCCATCAGGGGATGTAGCTCAGTGGAAGAGCGCATGCTTCGCATGTATGAGGTCCTGGGTTCAATCCCCAGCATCTCCAAGCATGTTGGTACTTTCAAGTAAACACTGTTCCTGTTTCTAAAATATCTGAAACATATGTGCATCTATTCCGATATCACCAAAATAGCTCAAATAAATGGCACATGTATCTACACAAGATGAAAATAATGACTACATCAGGGGATGTAGCTCAGTGGTAGAGCGCATGCTTTGCATGTATGAGGTCCTGAGTTCAATCCCCAGCATCTTCAAGCAGTTTGGTACTTTCAAGTAAACACTTTTCCTGTTTCTAAAACCTCTGAAACATATGTTCATGTGCTTTCCAAAGTCAGGCTTTATAACCAATAAGGGGTTTCTTTTCAGGGGCTGTAGCTCAGTGGTGGAGTGCATGCTTTGCATGTATGATGTCCTGGATTCAATCCCCAGCATCTCCAAGCAATATGGAACTTTCCACTGGAATATATGCACATGAGGGACAAAGGTTTAAGAAACAGGAAACGAGGTTTCCTGTTTCTTAAACCTTTGTCCCTCATGTGCATATATTCCAGTAATGACATTTATTACCTGCAAATTTTGAATAAAAGGCACATGTAAATACACAGCAGTAAACATTTATCAGCCCATCAGAGGATGTAGCTCAGTGGTAGAGCACATGCTTCAGATCCCATGTGCATCTATTCCAATATCACCAAAATAGCTCAAATAAAAGGCACATGTATCTACACAAGATGAAAATAATGACTACATCAGGGGATGTAGAGCACATGCTTCAGATCCCATCGGGGATGTAGCTCAGTGGTAGAGCCCATGGTTCAGGTCCCATCAGGGGATGTAGCTCAGTGGTAGAGCGCATGCTTCGCATGTATGAGGTCCTGGGTTCAATCCCCAGCATCTCCAAGCATGTTGGTACTTTCAAGTAAACACTGTTCCTGTTTCTAAAATATCTGAAACATATGTGCATCTATTCCGATATCACCAAAATAGCTCAAATAAATGGCACATGTATCTACACAAGATGAAAATAATGACTACATCAGGGGATGTAGCTCAGTGGTAGAGCGCATGCTTTGCATGTATGAGGTCCTGAGTTCAATCCCCAGCATCTCCAAGCAGTTTGGTACTTTCAAGTAAACACTTTTCCTGTTTCTAAAACCTCTGAAACATATGTTCATGTGCTTTCCAAAGTCAGGCTTTATAACCAATAAGGGGTTTCTTTTCAGGGGCTGTAGCTCAGTGGTGGAGTGCATGCTTTGCATGTATGATGTCCTGGATTCAATCCCCAGCATCTCCAAGCAATGTGGAACTTTCCACTAACCTCGTTTCCTGTTTCTTAAACCTTTGTCCCTCATGTGCATATATTCCAGTAATGACATTTATTACCTGCAAATTTTGAATAAAAGGCACATGTAAATACACAGCAGTAAACATTTATCAGCCCATCAGAGGATGTAGCTCAGTGGTAGAGCACATGCTTCAGATCCCATCAGGGGATGTAGCTCAGTGGTAGAGCACATGCTTCAGATCCCATTGGGGATGTAGCTCAGTGGTAGAGCGCATGCTTTGCATGTATGAGGCCCTGGGTTCAATCCCCAGCATCTCCAAGCATTTTGGTACTTTCAAGTAAACACTGTTCCTGTTTCTAAAATATCTGAAACATATGTGCATCTATTCCGATATCACCAAAATAGCTCAAATAAAAGGCACATGTATCTACACAAGATGAAAATAATGACTACATCAGGGGATGTAGCTCAGTGGTAGAGCACATGCTTCAGATCCCATCAGGGTTGTTACTCAGTGGTAGTGCGCATGCTTTGCATGTGTGAGGCCCTGGGTTCAATCCCCAGCATCTCCAAGCATTTTGGTACTTTCAAGTAAACACTGTTCCTGTTTCTAAAATATCTGAAACATATGTGCATCTATTCCGATATCACCAAAATAGCTCAAATAAAAGGCACATGTATCTACACAAGATGAAAATAATGACTACATCAGGGGATGTAGCTCAGTGGTAGAGCGCATGCTTTGCATGTATGAGGCCCTGGGTTCAATCCCCAGCATCTCCAAGCATTTTGGTACTTTCAAGTAAACACTGTTCCTGTTTATAAAATATCTGAAACATATGTGCATCTATTCCGATATCACCAAAATAGCTCAAATAAAAGGCACATGTATCTACACAAGATGAAAATAATGACTACATCAGGGGATGTAGCTCAGTGGTAGAGCGCATGCTTTGCGTGTATGAGGCCCTGGGTTCAATCCCCAGCATCTCCAAGCATTTTGGTACTTTCAAGTAAACACTGTTCCTGTTTCTAAAATATCTGAAACATATGTGCATCTATTCCGATATCACCAAAATAGCTCAAATAAAAGGCACATGTATCTACACAAGATGAAAATAATGACTACATCAGGGGATGTAGCTCAGTGGTAGAGCGCATGCTTTGCATGTATGAGGCCCTGGGTTCAATCCCCAGCATCTCCAAGCATTTTGGTACTTTCAAGTAAACACTGTTCCTGTTTCTAAAATATCTGAAACATATGTGCATCTATTCCGATATCACCAAAATAGCTCAAATAAAAGGCACATGTATCTACACAAGATGAAAACAATAACTACATCAGGGGATGTAGCTCAGTGGTAGAGCGCATGCTTTGCATGTATGAGGTCCTGGGTTCAATCCCCAGCATCTCCAAGCAATTTGATACTTTCAAGTAAATACTTATCCTGTTTCTAAGACCTCTGAAACTTATGTACATGTCCTTTCCAATGTCAGGCTTTATAAATAGTAAGGGCTTCCTTTTCAGGGGAGTTAGCTCAGTGGTGGAGTGCATGCTTTGCATGTATGATGTTCTGGGTTCAATCCCCAGCATCTCCAAGCAGTTTGGTACTTTCAAGTAAACACTTTTCCTGTTTCTAAAACCTCTGAAACGTATGTTCATGTGCTTTCCAAAGTCAGGCTTTATAACCAATAAGGGCTTTCTTTTCAGGGGCTGTAGCTCAGTGGTGGAGTGCATGCTTTGCATGTATGATGTCCTGGATTCAATCCCCAGCATCTCCAAGCAATGTGGAACTTTCCACTAACCTCGTTTCCTGCTTCTTAAACCTTTGTCCCTCATGTGCATATATTCCAGTAATGACATTTATTACCTGCAAATTTTGAATAAAAGGCACATGTAAATACACAGCAGTAAACATTTATAAGCCCATGTGCTCAGTGGTAGAGCACATGCTTTAGATCCCATCAGGGGATGTAGCTCAGTGGTAGAGCGCATGCTTCGCATGTATGAGGTCCTGGGTTCAAGTAAACACTGTTCCTGTTTCTAAAATATCTGAAACATATGTGCATCTATTCCGATATCACCAAAATAGCTCAAATAAATGGCACATGTATCTACACAAGATGAAAATAATGACTACATCAGGGGATGTAGCTCAGTGGTAGAGCGCATGCTTTGCATGTATGAGGTCCTGAGTTCAATCCCCAGCATCTCCAAGCAGTTTGGTACTTTCAAGTAAACACTTTTCCTGTTTCTAAAACCTCTGAAACATATGTTCATGTGCTTTCCAAAGTCAGGCTTTATAACCAATAAGGGGTTTCTTTTCAGGGGCTGTAGCTCAGTGGTGGAGTGCATGCTTTGCATGTATGATGTCCTGGATTCAATCCCCAGCATCTCCAAACAATGTGGAACTTTCCACTAACCTCGTTTCCTGTTTCTTAAACCTTTGTCCCTCATGTGCATATATTCCAGTAATGACATTTATTACCTGCAAATTTTGAATAAAAGGCACATGTAAATACACAGCAGTAAACATTTATCAGCCCATGTGCTCAGTGGTAGAGCACATGCTTCAGATCCCATCAGGGGATGTAGCTTAGTGGTAGAGCGCATGCTTCGCATGTATGAGGTCCTGGGTTCAATCCCCAGCATCTCCAAGTAATTTGATACTTTCAAGTAAATACTTATCCTGTTTCTAAGACCTCTGAAACTTATGTACATGTCCTTTCCAATGTCAGGCTTTATAAATAGTAAGGGCTGCCTTTTCAGGGGAGTTATCTCAGTGATGGAGTGCATGCTTCGCATGTATGAGGTCCTGGGTTCAATCCCCAGCATCTCCAAGCAGTTTGGTACTTTCAAGTAAACACTTTTCCTGTTTCTAAAACCTCTGAAACGTATGTTCATGTGCTTTCCAAAGTCAGGCTTTATAACCAATAAGGGCTTTCTTTTCAGGGGCTGTAGCTCAGTGGTGGAGTGCATGCTTTTCATGTATGATGTCCTGGATTCAATCCCCAGCATCTCCAAGCAATGTGGAACTTTCCACTAACCTCGTTTCCTGTTTCTTAAACCTTTGTCCCTCATGTGCATATATTCCAGTAATGACATTTATTACCTGCAAATTTTGAATAAAAGGCACATGTAAATACACAGCAGTAAACATTTATCAGCCCATCAGAGGATGTAGCTCAGTGGTAGAGCACATGCTTCAGATCCCATCAGGGGATGTAGCTCAGTGGTAGAGCACATGCTTCAGATCCCATTGGGGATGTAGCTCAGTGGTAGAGCGCATGCTTTGCATGTATGAGGCCCTGGGTTCAATCCCCAGCATCTCCAAGCATTTTGGTACTTTCAAGTAAACACTGTTCCTGTTTCTAAAATATCTGAAACATATGTGCATCTATTCCGATATCACCAAAATAGCTCAAATAAAAGGCACATGTATCTACACAAGATGAAAATAATGACTACATCAGGGGATGTAGCTCAGTGGTAGAGCGCATGCTTTGCATGTATGAGGCCCTGGGTTCAATCCCCAGCATCTCCAAGCATTTTGGTACTTTCAAGTAAACACTGTTCCTGTTTATAAAATATCTGAAACATATGTGCATCTATTCCGATATCACTAAAATAGCTCAAATAAAAGGCACATGTATCTACACAAGATGAAAATAATGACTACATCAGGGGATGTAGCTCAGTGGTAGAGCGCATGCTTTGCGTGTATGAGGCCCTGGGTTCAATCCCCAGCATCTCCAAGCATTTTGGTACTTTCAAGTAAACACTGTTCCTGTTTCTAAAATATCTGAAACATATGTGCATCTATTCCGATATCACCAAAATAGCTCAAATAAAAGGCACATGTATCTACACAAGATGAAAATAATGACTACATCAGGGGATGTAGCTCAGTGGTAGAGCGCATGCTTTGCATGTATGAGGCCCTGGGTTCAATCCCCAGCATCTCCAAGCATTTTGGTACTTTCAAGTAAACACTGTTCCTGTTTCTAAAATATCTGAAACATATGTGCATCTATTCCGATATCACCAAAATAGCTCAAATAAAAGGCACATGTATCTACACAAGATGAAAACAATAACTACATCAGGGGATGTAGCTCAGTGGTAGAGCGCATGCTTTGCATGTATGAGGTCCTGGGTTCAATCCCCAGCATCTCCAAGCAATTTGATACTTTCAAGTAAATACTTATCCTGTTTCTAAGACCTCTGAAACTTATGTACATGTCCTTTCCAATGTCAGGCTTTATAAATAGTAAGGGCTTCCTTTTCAGGGGAGTTAGCTCAGTGGTGGAGTGCATGCTTTGCATGTATGATGTTCTGGGTTCAATCCCCAGCATCTCCAAGCAGTTTGGTACTTTCAAGTAAACACTTTTCCTGTTTCTAAAACCTCTGAAACGTATGTTCATGTGCTTTCCAAAGTCAGGCTTTATAACCAATAAGGGCTTTCTTTTCAGGGGCTGTAGCTCAGTGGTGGAGTGCATGCTTTGCATGTATGATGTCCTGGATTCAATCCCCAGCATCTCCAAGCAATGTGGAACTTTCCACTAACCTCGTTTCCTGCTTCTTAAACCTTTGTCCCTCATGTGCATATATTCCAGTAATGACATTTATTACCTGCAAATTTTGAATAAAAGGCACATGTAAATACACAGCAGTAAACATTTATCAGCCCATGTGCTCAGTGGTAGAGCACATGCTTTAGATCCCATCAGGGGATGTAGCTCAGTGGTAGAGCGCATGCTTCGCATGTATGAGGTCCTGGGTTCAATCCCCAGCATCTCCAAGCAGTTTGGTACTTTCAAGTAAACACTTTTCCTGTTTCTAAAACCTCTGAAACGTATGTTCATGTGCTTTCCAAAGTCAGGCTTTATAACCAATAAAGGCTTTCTTTTCAGGGGCTGTAGCTCAGTGGTGGAGTGCATGCTTTGCGTGTATGATGTCCTGGATTCAATCCCCAGCATCTCCAAGCAATGTGGAACTTTCCACTAAACTCGTTTCCTGTTTCTTAAACCTTTGTCCCTCATGTGCATATATTCCAGTAATGACATTTATTACCTGCAAATTTTGAATAAAAGGCACATGTAAATACACAGCAGTAAACATTTATCAGCCCATCAGAGGATGTAGCTCAGTGGTAGAGCCCATGGTTCAGGTCCCATCAGGGGATGTAGCTCAGTGGAAGAGCGCATGCTTCGCATGTATGAGGTCCTGGGTTCAATCCCCAGCATCTCCAAGCATGTTGGTACTTTCAAGTAAACACTGTTCCTGTTTCTAAAATATCTGAAACATATGTGCATCTATTCCGATATCACCAAAATAGCTCAAATAAATGGCACATGTATCTACACAAGATGAAAATAATGACTACATCAGGGGATGTAGCTCAGTGGTAGAGCGCATGCTTTGCATGTATGAGGTCCTGAGTTCAATCCCCAGCATCTTCAAGCAGTTTGGTACTTTCAAGTAAACACTTTTCCTGTTTCTAAAACCTCTGAAACATATGTTCATGTGCTTTCCAAAGTCAGGCTTTATAACCAATAAGGGGTTTCTTTTCAGGGGCTGTAGCTCAGTGGTGGAGTGCATGCTTTGCATGTATGATGTCCTGGATTCAATCCCCAGCATCTCCAAGCAATGTGGAACTTTCCACTAACCTCGTTTCCTGTTTCTTAAACCTTTGTCCCTCATGTGCATATATTCCAGTAATGACATTTATTACCTGCAAATTTTGAATAAAAGGCACATGTAAATACACAGCAGTAAACATTTATCAGCCCATCAGAGGATGTAGCTCAGTGGTAGAGCACATGCTTCAGATCCCATGTGCATCTATTCCAATATCACCAAAATAGCTCAAATAAAAGGCACATGTATCTACACAAGATGAAAATAATGACTACATCAGGGGATGTAGAGCACATGCTTCAGATCCCATCGGGGATGTAGCTCAGTGG